>CAJDSM010034607.1:0-21053 GCA_903981925.1 Ostrea lurida | reverse complement strand
TACACAATGTTGCTTCTCTCTTCTCTCTCTCTCATCTCCTCTCTCCTCTCTCTCTCTCTCTCTCTCTCTCTCTCTCTCTCTCTCTCTCTCTCTCTCTCTCTCTCCTCTCTCTCTTTTCTCTCTCTCTGAGAGATATCTGTATGCGTAAATGCAGTATGCGTGTGAAGGAGTTTTCATTTCAAATAAAAAAAAAATGGCTGTTTCATAAGAATTTTATTTCTTTGCATATTGCAAGTATCACATTTCCTACAGTTTTACGTTTCTACCTTCTGAGACAACTTTACTTTCTGAAATTGTTGGGGGGAGGGGGGGATTGCAGACTTTTTACTATCAAAATTATTATACTTTGCTTCTTGAAATTATACAGCAATAACTACATGTAGCTTTCAAACTTTCTTCTTCTCATTCACTTCTGTTGAAAATAGTGACTTTGTGGCGTTATATGCGTGAGAAGGCATTTCCGGATTCATTGTGTATAAATAAAAATAAGTAATGTTCACACTCTTCAGGTTCTTTTAATATACTAAGGATTTGAAAAACGATAAGTGCATGTGAAAATATTTCAATTTAACCAATGTATGCTCATCAAATGTCCTCCGCTTGCCGTGGCATTGTGACGTCACAATCCAATAAATACGTGGGCGTAATATTACGTCACCATATTTCGGAGTTGCGCAGAAGTTTCAAAATCTTCAGTCCCATACATCCTTAAAGGGCATGGCACGTTTTGAGTTAAAAATGTTTACATTTTAGATTTCATTTTTAATGTTTACAATGCTCACTTTGGATTTCTAATGATCAGCAAAAATTTGAACGTAATTTGTTGAGTTGCAAGTGAGATAAAGCATTCACAATTCTTCGCTATGTAAACAAGCCTCAATCCATGTTTTTGTTTACCTACATTGAAATATGCTAGTATCGTTCCATTTAAAGCAGATTTTTTCAAATTACAAGTTCATTCTGAACACAATTAAATAGTTTCTAGTGTTTCTCACATCTAATTTTGTTTTAAACATGGTATTTTCTGTGAAGCAATCTTTATGTAAATGTAAAAAGGCTCGAGCCTTGTTTACATTTCAAAGAATTGTAAGTGCTGTATCTCACTTGAAACTCAACAAATGATGTTCAAATTTTTTGCTGACCATTTAAAATACCATAAGTGAGCATTGTGAACATTAAAAATGAAAAACCAAAATCTAACATTTTTAGTCAAAACGTATCCATGCCTCTTTAATGTAGAGATTGATAGGTTGAGGCTAACAAACCAACCATTGGATGTTCTGCATTTTATGCATTTCTGTGATGAAGCATCGCTATAAAACATATTGAAATATTAAGTTAGATAATCGACCTCGTTCTTGAGAAATCCAGTGATTTTTGAAAGCACTTTCCCCGTCTTTATTCAGCGTAAAAAGTGATGAAAAATAAAAAGAGAGCAATATACAAGAAGAGCTATTAGATCTTTATTGTAAGTGAATCAGAACTTGTTACATTGGTGTGAAACAACTGTTCATATAATTCTATATCACACTTCAATTTCAAGTTCAACAATCATATTAATCCTGCAACAGGATTACTTCAATTAAGCTGCATTATTTAGCTAATTACCCTGAAATGTGCACGATATTTGCATAAAGAGACATACGATTGCTTTAACTGCAAAAACAAAATGCGCATCAAATTTCTATTTTTATTTCAGTAAGTAGTTATTCCATTGTTAAGCTAAAATCAAGAAAAAATGAACACCATGATGGAGTTCAATATGAAACAAGCGAAGAATTTCTAACTCTACCCTTTGTACAAAGTACACATTTTCTAAGGAAAAGCGGTAATTAGAAGATACTACGAAAAATCCTCTAAAACTTTCTAAAATTAAATTATTCTTTATTATACCTTTTTAAATTAGCATGCGTGGCACGCAAAAGAACCCTCATTGCTAAAAGTCATGAGTGCTAATCATAGGTCTAAATTTGAAGCCCTTCACCAGCAATGATCAAATTCTCGACGGGACGAAAAAACAAACAGATAATCGAAATCGAAATGTATCCTTTGGCAACTATAGGTAAAAAAATAATCCTTAATGGCTCGGGGACCATATTGCTACTTCCATGTACAGTGTGCTGACCTTTTAACCCCAAATTCAATAGGGAACTATTTGTCCCATGGATAGTATATACGTATGATATGGTGACCCTAAGTAGGAAGGATAATGCTCTAGAACTTGGAAATCATATTGCTACTTCGATGCCCAGTGTGACCGTTTGATTTGAACTTCAATTGGGAATATCTTCATCGCATGAGTTGTCCATATGTATGATATGGTCACTCTAGGTAGAAAGAAGTAACACTTTAGAGACTAGAAACCATTGCATCTACAGGCGCATGGACGGACAACCTGATTTCAGTATAACCTCTCCCCTCCACCTAGCTTTTGTGGGGGGTATAATTATAACAATACGTTCCCTGTTCATTCCAAATATCCATTTATTTTCAAATTTATCAATAGAACTAGAGAAGATATTTTCAATTGTTCATACATGTATGTAAAATGTATGCACCAAGTTTCACTCTGTCCTGGCATAAGAACTCCTATCTCGGGGAACACAAAATTTTACCATTTTGATTAAGGCTTCCCTGCTCTACATCACTATGCATTTAGTTTCTCTTAGACGTGTGCTATATTGTAAACTATTTGTGACCCCTTCCTCCCAAAAAATGTTTCATACTAAATTTGAGAATTGGAATAATGGTGATCAGAGAAAAATGATGTTCAATTGTTAACACATTTCATCACTGACCATTTTGGTCCTACCCTTCTACCAAGACCCCTAACCCTAGGATCGCTATGATAGAAATCTACCCGCTCTTTCTAAATATCGATCTCGGTTTCAATTTAATGTCTATAGCATTAAAAAATATGCTTTTTTTAAGTTTTACATATAAAAACTATGTAGCAAGTTTGGTCCGCCCTGGGACGAAAACCCCTACCCTAGGGATCACCAAATTTGCAATTTTGTAAAGGCATTCCTACTCTACATCACTGTGCATCTACTTTCTCTTAGACATGTGTTGTAAAGAAGACGATTGCTGAAAAGTTGTAGCTCTCTGGGATTGTTTGCTCCATGCCCAAGGCCCAGGGGCACAAGAGTCATATAATTTGAAGTGTATGTGTCCCTTGTCCCAAATTGCTTCATACGAAATTTGAGAAGAATTGGATCGGTAGTTATAAAAAATAAGTTAAAAATGTTCAATTGTTAACGCACAACACTGACTGCACGACGATGGACCCGAGACCAATTGGAATGGGCCACTTGATTGAGGTTACTCGGCTGACCTAACACAACTTCACAACGTTTTTTTTTTTTTCAAATTTGTCTATCAAAAAAGGTGTTCAAGTAAAATTGAATAACAACGGTAAATTATAATATACAAGAGCGCCATGACACCTGCGGCTTATTTTCTGATATGGTTTGGTAGATGGGCAGAATTAAACAACTTTAGTTCAATATGATTTAACAAAAGCTCTCGCGTAAAGAGTTGTGAATAATTAATTAGGTCGTTCATAAGAGCCATGAAGCATGCAGGTTATATCTTTATGCGGTTAGATAGATTTTTCTGTTTTTGGTAAAAATTTACAACCTTGAATCGTCCGAGTAAAGAGTCATAAATAGTGGCATTAAATCGTCCGTACAGATGAATCGTAAGCCCTACGGTCATATATATAGACCGCAAACATATTCAAACTTAACCTGTATTTTCTGGTAATATAACTGCACAATATTCAACTTTGACCTTCTACATAATTTCCTAAAAAAAGTTAGATGACGGAACTGAAAATGTCTTAACATTTCTTTATTTCAGGAGGGATAACTGTGTTAGAAATCATCTCACCATGACCAAATTCGATCTTGAATTTGTATGGTTTAGTGAAATATCAACACATGCATCAATCCTTATACACCATCTCTAGAAGAGCGAAAGCTGAAATTACTTTTAAGTAGTTTTTCAAAACTTATTGGACCATGATCGTTCAATCCTGACCTGCGTAATCCTATGCCGTATTCAATAGTAAATTTGAATTGAATGTGTGCAACTCTGCGAGATAATGAACAGAAAATCAATGATGACGGACAAAAAGTATTCCAACAATTTCACCAGTGTGAGACCGACTTTACCCATGACAGATAGCCATATGGGGTTTTTTTTTGTGCCACACTGCTGCGACGTCATTGATAGAGACGTCTTATATTTTCGATGATTTTCGTTAATGGTAAAGCAAAATGTTTTATTTTGTTTTCTTTAATTTTATTTGTTTTTGGTGGACAGTCTTATTATTTTTAGGCTTTTTTGTCTGTCTAATGAGTTTTTGATTAGACAGAAAATATGGATATTATAATTCTAATTTATTTTAAAACTCTCCTGAATTTTGCACTTAAACAATGGTGAAAAAAATAAAATGTCATTATTTATTCGCGTGGGATAGGGACATTCCACCTGTGGAACAAGATTCGCTTCTTCTTGGCAAGCCTCGCTCTAGACTGCGAAATCGTACCCCCACGGTGGAATTTCCCTATTCCACACTCGTAATAATGGAGAATTCTGTTAACATTATATTATCTGGCCATTTTATGATAAGGGCACGAATTATTCTTTAATGGTGATTAAATTTCACCCTATAAAGGGGTGAAAATGTGTTTTTGTTATTGCATAGGACACAACCGCATTTTTATGGATCAGAAATTAATTTAAAGAAGGATGTTCCATGCGTATTGAATTCCCACTGTTGTGATCCCCTCACACGTACGACTTCTGGTGAAACATCAAGTTCAATATGTACGGCTGAAAGTAAGCAATACGTTAATTATGATGTGCGGCACTTGCGAGCTCGCCTAATACAGTTAGTCCTATGATGATTTAATCAAGTAGCGCAGTACTGTAGAGACAAGTTGTAATGGTACAGCTTTACACGGATGATACCACTGAAGACCTAATAACTGGACGTGTGTCTGTCTTTGATTTAAATAGAAAGGACGCGTAATACTAGGTGTTTGTACATGATGGAGAATCTTGTCGAAATTTGGACAATACAACTTTAAAGCATGAGTCCTGTGTACAACTCTTGTCAAGATAAAAACAAAGACTTTCATATACATCTGTTCATCTATGAGATTTATATGTACACTTGTCTAAGATTATGTCCTTTAAAATAAGTTCACTGGTTTCTATAATGTTTACAAACAAGCCTTTATAATCTTTAGTATTGAGAAAAACCAAGATTGATGTGAACGGAAAGAAACACCTGCTTGTCAGGTAATTAGGACTTCCCTATCCTGGATTCTGGGTTGGATTTCCTTCTTCTACCTCTGCCATGGTGGCATCTGCTGGATAACCGTGTTTCGACTGAAAGAAAAACAATATAGTTTTAAAGACAAAAAAGGTGAAGTTACATCTCCATCGTTTTTATGATAAACTAATTAGATTTTTCATTTTTTTTTTTAATAATATTCTCTCTTATTTCCTAGCAATATCATGGACCTTTTACTCCAAGTATGCCAGCTGTTGCTTTAGCTGAAAACTGTGCCAGTCTCCCGTTTTCTCTGAAATAGATGGTTCATCACTTGAGTAATTTTACTTGTATTCCTATAATTAACCTATCACAACTTTTCAAATAAACAGAAAATGTGCTTGGTCATATTTCTATCGAATAACAACAATATTCAATTTCAAATTCGTTCTCGACTTTTTTTAAAAATCCACATATTCCAGAAATGTTATTGAGCTTATCAACAAATAATTCAATCAATTTTGTAGGACGTAAAATGAAGGTGATACACATTGATAAAGTCAAAATCTTGTGGTATAGTATGGATACCATGCCTTTTACTAGTTTTCTGGTTATAGTGGGTTAACTCCTTAGGTCCGATTTGTAGAGCACTGAGACTTTTGTGCCAGAGGACGCCGGGTTCAAATCCCATCAGGGACAGAAAAGGTCTCCTCTTGTAATAATCTAAGACAAAATATAGAGGTGCAAACACGGAACTTTTGGCACCATAGGTTGGGTCAAGTACAGGAATGTGCGTATCCGTATTGACCGGTCATATTCGCCATAGAGCCCAATAAAAATGATATAAAACTAAAGGTAACAAATAACGGTCTCCTACTCGTTATGAAAACACACCAAGACAGCGTTTCGATTCGAAAGCATTTGATCACTTACAAGTACGATCCACATAATGATCATCAGATTGCAAAATGCTGACTTCAAGCGTGACAGTTTAGCCGTATATGAAATTGCCGAAGTAAGCAATGTGTTTAAACGCAATCATAGCATCCATAAAAACATATATCAAATCGAGTGTGGCAACAGGAACCTCCCCGACAAAAGCGAAGGCAGAATCAGGTGCCATGGAAGGGAGTAGGCATTCCCTCTAACTGACCGGTCCACCCACCGTGAGCCTTAAGTCGAAAAAGTAAAGTCGGGGATTACCCGTCGTCAAATCAGTAGAGAAAATCGACAGTTAACAAAGGGCGTAGAAACAATCGTCAACAATGACTTAGGTTGATAATTTGTAATCGCAAACAAGGTCATGTATAGCGACGTAGAATTTGCAGAAATGATGACGCTTTAAACAAGATGTCTTTGTCCGCTCCATATTCTATACAGCCGTATTTAGTGCAAGACAATGGGTTAGTGAGCAAGAATAAATAAAGTGCTATTATTAATTTAAGAGGAAAAATTTTTCAAATACATGCCATCCATCCGTATAATAACTGTTGTTAAAGTGTACATACCAGCCGTCTGATAACCTGTTGTTAAGGTTACATACCATACGTCCGATAACTGTTGTTAAGTGTACATACCATCCGTCTGATAACTGTTAAGGTGTACATACCATCCCGTCTGATAACTTTTGTTAAGGTGTTACATACCATCCGTCTTGCTAAACTTTTGTTAAGGTGTAGAGCAGTGGGGTTGAGAGCGGAGTTGATGGGCAAAACCACAAGACGATCCAGGCGTACATGTCCGAAGGGAACTGATATAACCAAAGAAGGTAACATACCTGAAATGAAAGTGTAAGGAGTAGGAGATTGAGTTTCAACACAACTGGTTGGAACATTCATAATTATTAAGTGACCCATTAGGCACTAAGCTCTTCCGACTCGCGTTAATTGATAAATGAGGTAAAATTAAATTGCTTTTGGTCTTGGCGTATTTTAAATTTAAAAAAATGGTCAACATTATTCCCTCAGTTGACAGTTTCGCAACAACGTGCTATCCGTCAGCAATTCCAGTATGTCCTATACGTGGGAATAACCCCTAGTTATTTAAAGTTTAATGGAAACAAATCACCCTTTTGTTGTCAAATTAAGTTTTTCACTATAATGAACAATTCTGTTCAGAGCATCAATTCATTTTCATCAATCTTACGTAATATTGTGTTATTGTTGAAAAGTATAGTCTGCTTTCGTAGTTGGATATTTCATAGAGCATTGGCATTAACGCCAAGACTAAACTACTCAACTTTATAACAAATCGGGACGATTTTCAGCTTCTCCATCGTCACTTTCACGTATTTATGTAGCCAATATCATCAACCAGCATAATGGTGATATGATCTTCAACTTATTCGATAACACCAATAGCTTGTTCTGCGTATGATCAGTTTTTCAAGGCCTTATTACAGACAAGCTGTTTGTTGCAGGGAGTTGCAACAGTCACCTTTAAAGGCATGCATTCGTAAATTCTATGGTCGTTATTAAAACAATTTAGTTTACCTGTATAAACCTACCATTGAGTCAAATGCTGTCTGATGTGTTTCAATAGCCATTGTTAAGTCGTTTTATTCACACACCGATTTGACTGCGGTTCGTTTACCCGTCAGACTAATTGTGTCACGGCGGATGTGACTGGTCAACAGGGACTCTTACTCCTCCTAGGCAAACCTGATCCTACCTCTGGTGTGTCCAGAGGGTCTGTGTTTGGCCAACTCTTGTTTTGTTTCTATTTGGGACTTACGAGATTATCACTGTTCCTTTAAATCCTTCTTTACTAAGTCCGATTCTTTTAATCCGAAAACAAAGTTTACTAATATACTAAACGTTTTTCTATCACAACACCAACATAAGTCAACTAACCTTTTGTTACCATTGGATTGTAAGATGAAAAAATGCAACTGATGGCTTTACAATGTTTAGTGTTTGTGAAGTAGAGTAGGATAAGTTGCATTGAATTCAACTGATATAACAACTTCTTGGCCCCTCCATACGCACTTTTAGTGATCATAACTCGTGCCTAATATTAAGCGTTGTCACATGACTCAAAAAACGTGATGATTCCTTTTTAATCGAACATGTGATTGCCGTGCTTCGTTTTATTGACTATTACTGAACTTAAAGTATCAGTTATGCTTTATTATTAATTTCCCACGCAAACATTGGGGGTTTGGGGGGCCCCCCATTGTACAGAGCGGTTGATTCTAGACTCTATTAATGCAGGATTTCTTAACGTCGTTCAGTAGAGATTTGATGATGTGCATTGGATGCAGGAAGTCTAAATGGTCAATTTAATACGTATCGAAAACCAGAACAGTTTTATGCCACATTGTTTATCACTAAGTTAAAATGGCAGTATGCGTGGTGAGGAGTTTTCATTTCCAAATAAAAAAACAAATGGCTGTTTCATAAGAATTTATTTCTTTGCATATTGCAAGTATCACATTTCCTACAGTTTTACGTTTCTACCTTCTGAGACAACTTTACTTTCTGAAATTGTTGGGGGGAGGGGGGGATTGCAGACTTTTTACTATCAAAATTATTATACTTTGCTTCTTGAAATTATACAGCAATAACTACATGTAGCTTTCAAACTTTCTTCCTTCTCATTCACTTCTGTTGAAAATAGTGACTTTGTGGCGTTTATATGCGTGAGAAGGCATTTCCGGATTCATTGTGTATAAATAAAAATAAGTAATGTTCACACTCTTCAGGTTCTTTTAATATACTAAGGATTTGAAAAACGATAAGTGCATGTGAAAATATTTCAATTTAACCAATGTATGCTCATCAAATGTCCTCCGCTTGCCGTGGCATTGTGACGTCACAATCCAATAAATACGTGGGCGTAATATTACGTCACCATATTTCGGAGTTGCGCAGAAGTTTCAAAATCTTCAGTCCCATACATCCTTAAAGGGGCATGGACACGTTTTGAGTTAAAAATGTTTACATTTTAGATTTTCATTTTTAATGTTTACAATGCTCACTTATGGAATTCTAATGATCAGCAAAAATTTGAACGTAATTTGTTGAGATGCAAGTGAGATAAAGCATTCACAATTCTTCGCTATGTAAACAAGCCTCAATCCATGTTTTTGTTTACCTACATTGAATATGCTATATACGTTCCATTTAAAGCAGATTTTTTCAAATTACAAGTTCATTCTGAACACAATTAAATAGTTTCTAGTGTTTCTCACATCTAATTTTGTTTTAAACATGGTATTTTCTGTGAAGCAATCATTTATGTAAATGTAAAAAGGCTCGAGCCTTGTTTACATTTCAAAGAATTGTAAGTGCTGTATCTCACTTGAAACTCAACAAATGATGTTCAAATTTTTTGCTGACCATTTAAAATACCATAAGTGAGCATTGTGAACATTAAAAATGAAAAACCAAAATCTAAAACATTTTTAGCTCAAAACGTATCCATGCCTCTTTAATGTAGAGATTGATAGGTTGAGGCTAACAAACCAACCATTGGATGTTCTGCATTTTATGCATTTCTGTGATGAAGCATCGCTATAAAACATATTGAAATATTAAGTTAGATAATCGACCTCGTTCTTGAGAAATCCAGTGATTTTTGAAAGCACTTTCCCCGTCTTTATTCAGCGTAAAAAGTGATGAAAAATAAAAAGAGAGCAATATACAAGAAGAGCTATTAGATCTTTATTGTAAAGTGAATCAGAACTTGTTACATTTGGTGTGAAACAACTGTTCATATAATTCTATATCACACTTCAATTTCAAGTTCAACAATCATATTAATCCTGCAACAGGATTACTTCAATTAAGCTGCATTATTTAGCTAATTACCCTGAAAATGTGCACGATATTTGCATAAAGAGACATACGATTGCTTTAACTGCAAAAACAAAATGCGCATCAAATTTCTTATTTTATTTCAGTAAGTAGTTATTCCATTGTTAAGCTAAAATCAAGAAAAAAATGAACACCATGATGGAGTTCAATATGAAACAAGCGAAGAATTTCTAACTCTACCCCTTTGTACAAAGTACACATTTTCTAAGGAAAAGCGGTAATTAGAAGATACTACGAAAAATCCTCTAAAACTTTCTAAAATTAAATTATTCTTTATTATACCTTTTATAAATTAGCATGCGTGGCACGCAAAAGAACCCTCATTGCTAAAAGTCATGAGTGCTAATCATAGGTCTAAATTTGAAGCCCTTCACCAGCAATGATCAAATTCTCGACGGGACGAAAAAACAAACAGATAATCGAAATCGAAATGTATCCTTTGGCAACTATAGGTAGAAAAAAATAATCCTTAATGGCTCGGGGACCATATTGCTACTTCCATGTACAGTGTGCTTGACCTTTTAACCCCAAATTCAATAGGGAACTATTTGTCCCATGGATAGTATATACGTATGATATGGTGACCCTAAGTAGGAAGGATAATGCTCTAGAACTTGGAAATCATATTGCTACTTCGATGCCCAGTGTGACCGTTTGATTTGAACTTCAATTGGGAATATCTTCATCGCATGAGTTGTCCATATGTATGATATGGTCACTCTAGGTAGAAAGAGTAACACTTTAGAGACTAGAAACCATTGCATCTACAGGCGCATGGACGGACAACCTGATTTCAGTATAACCTCTCCCCTCCACCTAGCTTTTGTGGGGGGTATAATTATAACAATACGTTCCCTGTTCATTCCAAATATCCATTTATTTTCAAATTGTTATCAATAGAACTAGAGAAGATATTTTCAATTGTTCATACATGTATGTAAAATGTATGCACCAAGTTTCACTCTGTCCTGGCATAAGAACTCCTATCTCGGGGAACACAAAATTTACAATTTTGATTAAGGCTTCCCTGCTCTACATCACTATGCATTTAGTTTCTCTTAGACGTGTGCTATATTGTAGAACTATTTGTGACCCCTTCCTCCCAAAAAATGTTTCATACTAAATTTGAGAATTGGAATAATGGTGATCAGAGAAAAATGATGTTCAATTGTTAACACATTTCATCACTGACCATTTTGGTCCTACCCTTCTACCAAGACCCCTAACCCTAGGATCGCTATGATAGAAATCTACCCGCTCTTTCTAAATATCGATTCGGTTTCAATTTAATGTCTATAGCATTAAAAATATGCTTTTTTTAAGTTTTACATATAAAAACTATGTAGCAAGTTTGGTCCCGCCCTGGGACGAAAACCCCTACCCTAGGGATCACCAAATTTGCAATTTTGGTAGAGGCATTCCTACTCTACATCACTGTGCATCTACTTTCTCTTAGACATGTGTTGTAAAGAAGACGATTGCTGAAAAGTTGTAGCTCTCTGGGATTGTTTGCTCCATGCCCAAGGCCCCAGGGGCACAAGAGTCATATAATTTGAAGTGTATGTGTCCCTTGTCCCAAATATGCTTCATACGAAATTTGAGAAGAATTGGATCGGTAGTTATAAAAATAAGTTAAAAATGTTCAATTGTTAACGCACAACACTGACTGCACGACGATGGACCGAGACCAATTGGAATGGGCCACTTGATTGAGGTTACTCGGCTGACCTAACACAACTTCACAACGTTTTTTTTTTTTTCAATTTGTCTTATCAAAAAAGGTGTTCAAGTAAAATTGAATAACAACGGTAAATTATATATACAAGAGCGCCATGACACCTGCGGCTTATTTTCTGATATGGTTTGGTAGATGGGGCAGAATTAAACAACTTTAGTTCAATATGATTTAACAAAATGCTCTCGCGTAAAGAGTTGTGAATAATTATATTAGGTCGTTCATAAGAGCCATGAAGCATGCAGGTTATATCTTTATGCGGTTAGATAGATTTTTCTGTTTTTGGTAAAAATTTACAAACCTTGAATCGTCCGAGTAAAGAGTCATAAATAGTGGCATTAAATCGTCCGTACAGATGAATCGTAAGCCCTACGGTCATATATATAGACCGCAAACATATTCAAACTTAACCTGTATTTTCTGGTAATATAACTGCACAATATTCAACTTTGACCTTCTACATAAATTCCTAAAAAAAGTTAGATGACGGAAACTGAAAATGTCTTAACATTTTCTTATTTCAGGAGGGATAACTGTGTTAGAAATCATCTCACCATGACCAAATTCGATCTTGATTTGTATGGTTTAGTGAAATATCAACACATGCAAATCAATCCTTATACACCAATCTCTAGAAAGAGCGAAAGCTGAAAATTACTTTTAAGTAGTTTTTCAAAACTTATTGGACCATGATCAGTTCAATCCTGACCTGCGTAATCCTATGCCGTATTCAATAGTAAAATTTGAATTGAATGTGTGCAACTCCTGCCGAGATAATGAACAGAAAATCAATGATGACGGAACAAAGTATTCCAACAATTTCACCAGTGTGAGACCGACTTTACCCATGACAGATAGCCATATGGGGTTTTTTTTGTGCCACACTGCTGCGACGTCATTGATAGAGACGTCTTATATTTTCGATGATTTTCGTTAAATGGTAAAGCAAAATGTTTTATTTTGTTTTCTTTAAATTTTAATTTGTTTTTGGTGGACAGTCTTATTATTTTTAGGCTTTTTTGTCTGTCTAATGAGTTTTTGGATTAGACAGAAAATATGGATATTAATAATTCTAAATATTTTAAAACCTCCTGAATTTTTGCACTAAACAATGGTGAAAAAAATAAAATGTCATTATTTATTCGCGTGGGATAGGGACATTCCACCTGTGGAACAAGATTCGCTTTCTTGGCAAAGCCTCGCTCTAGACTGCGAATCGTACCCCCACGGTGGAATTTCCCTATTCCACACTCGTAATAATGGAGAATTCTGTTAACATTATATTATCTGGCCATTTTATGATAAGGGCACGAATTATTCTTTAATGGTGATTAAATTTCACCCTATAAGGGGTGAAAATGTGTTTTTGTTATTGCATAGAGACACAACCGCATATTTTATGGATCAGAAATTAAATTAAAGAAGGGATGTTCCATGCGTATTGAATTCCCACTGTTGTGATCCCCTCACCACGTACGACTTCTGGTGAAACATCAAGTTCAATATGTACGGCTGAAAGTAAGCAATACGTTAATTATGATGTGCGGACTTGCGAGCTCGCCTAATACAGTTAGTCCTATGATGAATTTAATCAAGTAGCGCAGTACTGTAGAGACAAGTTGTAATTGGTACAGCTTTACACGGATGATACCACTGAAGACCTAATGAACTGGACGTGTGTCTGTCTTTTGATTTAAATAGAAAGGACGCGTAATACTAGGTGTTTGTACATGATGGAGAAATCTTGTCGAAATTTGGACAATACAACTTTAAAGCATGAGTCCTGTGTACAACTCTTGTCAAGATAAAAACAAGACTTTCATATACATCTGTTCATCTATGAGATTTATATGTACACTTGTCTAAGATTATGTCCTTTAAATAAGTTCACTGGTTTCTATAATGTTACAAACAAGCCTTTATAATCTTTAGTATTGAGAAAACCAAGATTGATGTGAACGGAAAGAAACACCCTGCTTGTCAGGTAATTAGGACTTCCCTATCCCTGGATTCTGGGTTGGATTTCCTTCTTCTACCTCTGCCATGGTGGCATCTGCTGGATAACCGTGTTTCGACTGAAAGAAAAACAATATAGTTTTAAAGACAAAAAGGTGAAGTTAACATCTCCATCGTTTTTATGATAAACTAATTAGATTTTCATTTTTTTTTTAATATATTCTCTCTTATTTCCTAGCAATATCATGGACCTTTTACCTTCCAATATGCCAGCTGTTGCTTTAGCTGAGAAACTGTGCCAGTCTCCCGTTTTCTCTGAAATAGATGTTCATCAATTGAGTAATTTTACTTGTATTCCTATATATAACCTATCACGACTTTTCAATGAAAAGAATAATGTGCTTGGTCATATTTCTATCAGAATAACACAATATTCAAATCAAATTCGTTCTCGACTTTTTTTTAAATCCACATATTCCAGAAATGTTATTGAGCTATCAACAAATAATTCAATCAATTTGTAGGACGTAAAAATGAAGGTGATACACATTGATAAAAGTCACAAATATTGTGGTATAGTATGAGATACATGCCTTTCTACTAGTTCTGGTTAGTGGGTTAACTCTTTAGGTCGATTTGTAGAGCACTGAACTTTTGTGCCAGAGGACCCGGGTTCAAATCCCATCAGGGACAAGAAAAGTGTCTCTCTTGTAATACATCTAAGACAAAATATAGAACGGTGCAAACACGGAACTTTGCACCATAGGTTGGGTCAAGTACATAGGAATGTGCGTATCCGTTATTGACCGGTCATATTCGCCATAAGCCCAATAAAAATGATATAAACTAAGTAATCAATAACGGTCTCCTACTCGTTATGAAACACACCAGACAGCGTTCGATCGAACAGCATTTGATACTTACAAGTACGATCCACATAATGATCATCAGATTTGCAAAATGCTGACTTCAAGCGTGACAGTTAGCCGTATATGAATTGCCGAAGTAAGCAATGTGTTAAACGCAATCATAGCCCCCAAAAACATATATACAAAATCGAGTGTAGGACAACAAGGACCTCCGACAAAAGCGAAGGCAGGATCAGGTGCCATGGAGGAGTAAGCATCCTCTACTGACCGGTCACACCCACCGTAAGCTCTTAGTCGAGACAAAGTAATCGGGGTTACCCGTCGTCAAATCGAGTACGAAAATAACAGTTTAACAAAGGGCGTGAAACAAATCTGTCAACAAATGACTTGGTGATAATTTGTAATCGCAAACAAGGTCATGATAGCGACCGTATAATTTGCAAAATGATGACCTTAAACAAGATGTCTTTGTCGCTCCATATTCTATACAGCCGTATTTAGTGCAGACAATGGGTTAAGTGAGCAAGAATAAATAAAGTGCTATTATTAATTTTAAGAGGAAAATATTTTCAATATGCCATACCATCCGTATAATAACTGTTGTTAAGGTGTACATACCAGCCGTCTGATAACTGTTGTTAAGGTGTACATACCATACGTCTGATAACTGTTGTTAAGGTGTACATACCATCCGTCTTGATAACTGTTAAGGTGTACATACCATCCGTCTGCTAACTTTTGTTAAGGTGTAGAGCAGTGGGTTAGCGGAGTTGATGGGCAAAACCACAACGACGATCCAGGCTTACATGTCCGAGGGAACTGATATACCAAAGAAGGTCAACATACCTGAAATGAAGTTGTAAGGAGTAGGAGAATTGGTTTCAACACAACTGTTGGAACATTCATAATATATAAGTGACCCATAGGCACTAAGCTCTTCCGACTCGCGTTATTGATATGGAGGTAAAATTATTGCTTTTGGTCTTGGCGTAATTTTAAATTTAAAAAAATGGTCAACATTATTCCTCAGTTGACAGTTTCGCACAACGTGCTGATCAGTCAGCAATTCCAGTATGTCCTATACGTGGGAATACCCCTAGTTATTTAAAGTTTAATGAACAAATCACCTTTTGTGTCAATAAGTTTTTCACTATAATGAACAATTCTGTTCAGAGCATCAATTCATTTTCATCAATCTTACGTAATATTGTGTTATTGTTGAAAAGTATAGTCTGCTTCGTAGTTGGATATTTCATAGAGCATTGGCATTAACGCCAGACTAACTACTCAACTTTATAACAAACGGGACGATTTCAGCTTCTCCATCGTCAACTTTCCGTATTTATGTAGCAATATCATCACCAGCATATGGTGTATATGTCTCTCAACTTATTCGATACACAATAGCTTGTTCTGCGTATGATCAGTTTTTCAGGCTTATTACAGACAAGCTGTTGTTGCAGGAGTTTCAACAGTCACCTTTAAAGGCAGCATTTCGTAAATTCTATGGTCGTTATAACAATTTAGTTAACCTGTATAACCTACCATTGAGTCAAATGCTGTCTGATGTGTTTCATAGCCATTGTTAAGTCGTTTTTCACACACCGATTTGACTGCGGTTCCGTTTACCCGATCAAGACTATTGTGTCACGGCGGATGTGACTGGTCAACAGGGGACTCTTACTCCTCCTAGGCACCTGATCCTACCTCTGGTGTGTCCAGGGGTCTGTGTTTGCCCAACTCTTGTTTTTGTATTCTATTTGGGACTTACGAGATTGATCACTGTTCCTTTAAATCCTTCTTTACTAAGTCGATCTTTTTATCGAAAACAAAGTTTACTAACATATAAACTAACGTTTTCTATCACAAACACCAACATATCAACTAACTTTGTTACAATTGGATTGTAAGATGAAAAAATGCAACTGATGGCTTTACAATGTTAGTGTTTGGTGAAGTAGAGTAGGATAAGTTGCATTGAATTCAACTGATTTAACAACTTCTTGCCCTCCCATACGCACTTTTAGTGTATCATAAACTCGTGCCTATATTAGCTTGTCACATGACTCAAAAAACGTGATGATTCTATTTTAATCGAACATGTGATTGCCGTGCTTCGTTTATTGAACTATTACTGAAATAAATGTATCAGTTATGCTTTATTATTAATTTTCCAACCAAACATGTGCATTTGTACAGAGCGTTGATTATAGCACTCATATTAATGCAGGATTTCTTAACGTCGTTCAGTAGAGATTTGATGATGTGCAAGATGTGATGCAGGAAGTCTTAAATGTCATGTTTAATACGTATGAAACCAGAACAGTTTATGCACATTGTTTATCACTAGTTAAGGCGACATGTAAAACAAGGTAACTACATCGAGAGAACTGAACTGTATTTAGCGTTTGACGTCAAGAATTGTCGTTTTAGTGTTCCGGGTATGAGTTTGAATCTTTTTGGTATGTAATATAATCAGAACTATCTGAGTGTTTTTGTGATGATGAAATGAAACGTGGATTAAACAAAAATAATAGCTTGATATATTTTATCAATTTTTGTCAGTTTTTATCAATGCTGTACACGAACCTTACGGACAGCCCTCGTAGTTGTCAGTCTGCCATTAGAGTAAACATTAAGTAACATATCAAGGCCAACTACTAACAAAAAAGTTTATGTTGCAGAGTTATAACGACTCTATTTTAAAGTCATAATTTTGCAAATTCTACGGTCGCTATAATTACCTTGTTTACAATTACAAAGTATCACTAAGTCATATGTTGACTGATTTATTTCATATCCTTTGTGTTTTTCTTACTAGACTTGATACAGGTAATCCTGTTTACTTTATTTCGACTAAGGGCTCACGGCGGGTGTGACCGGTCTGCAGAGGATGCTTACTCCTCCATGGCACCTGATCCTGCCTTCGCTTTTGTCGGAGGTCCGTGTTGCCCCACACTCGATTTTGTAAATATGTTTTTGGGACTATGCTTACCTTTAACACATTGCGTAATTCGCCATTTTATATCCAACTAAAATGCAGAGATGTCGGATTTTGTGGTGGTTTTTATTTCGAGTTCGTTTCGATATGTCAAATGGACATAGCTATCAAAAAATTATGATTGTTAATTGATGATATTACAATTCTATATACCTGTTTGTAAAAACGTTTAACAACATCATCTCTATCAAATACACAACCTGCACTATGTAAGGTGTTTCAATGTGATCGTATTTTATGATTTTTTCATCGGCTACATCAATTTTATGGGGAAAATGTACTCATTCAACAAAATACTATGCTGGAAAAGTTGCATCTATAATTAGAAAGGGCAACATAGAATTATCAATGAATATGTATTACAGGGGAGTATTCAGATCGACGGTATTTTTTTTTAAAACGAAAATCAATTCTTGTACCTCCTGCCTTCTTAGTCTGTGATCAATTACCAAGTCATTCTAATTAAAAATGTATATATATAATTAATACTATCATAAATTAATAGTTGTGTTAACCACTCACAAACGGTTTAAAGGTCGCCCACCGTACGGTTAGTTTTTTCTTTCTATGCATTCTCATTTGGAGCTCCGAATTGATAAGATCGATCTTTATAACGAGGACAAAATAAAAAAGATATTGTGCTCAAGAATATATTTCAAAGAAAAGTTTATATTACATCCGCGATATAAAATTGAGAAAAAACAATATATGGATTAACAAACAGCAAAATGTCAGAAAATGCTTCCGTGAATCAGTCATAATAATTTATATTTTCCTCAATGAAGTATGTTATAAATTATTATCCATAGTTATTAGATCAGACATCAGGGGTGCTTACTCCTCCAAGGCGCCTGATTATTCATCTGGTGTGTCCTGGGTTCCATGTTTGCCAAAATCTTTTATTTTGGATTTACAAGATTCATCATTGTCCGTTCTCTTTGCTTTTTCATAAAGAAATACTTTGAAATTTATACAGAAGGAACATTCATGATTTTAAAAGTAAAAATGACGACCAAAAAAAAAAAAAAACCTTGAGATTCTGAAATATCCATACAAATATCTACTGTATTTTTTCCTGAAATATTCTTAAGCATAATTTCTTAACTAACATAATATCTTATCTGCTGTATTATTAACTCTGATCCTTCGAAGTATACTCCACAAAAAAGTTAGGTCATTAAATTACATTAACATTTATTTTTTTATCATGAAAGTTTGTTTGCTGAGATGATAATGTTTGTGTATAACCGTTCATTCTCCATTTACCTGGCACGTGTTAATTACCGAATTCCGAAACCAGTGCACTGAGGATGTTAAATATGGAACCCCCAAAATGAAGTGGTCAAGGAAACAATCTGTGTAAAAGAGTTATAATTTTCAAACATTTCTACAGAATTTTTGAGAATTTTACCATTACTCGACCTTGATGTGATAACAAAAATGTTGAAAAGATGACTTTATGATGTAACAGTGACGGTCGCTACCATAAAGATGCTTCAAACTAAGATATGCGCTCAACGTCAGGTGGCGTGATGATTTCTGTTAGTAAACCCGTAATTTAAGGAGGTTATGGGAAAGGTTCCAGAAAACAGGGAGGGTGCAACGAATGATCTCGTAGTGGCTATCGCAGAAGAATGACAAGTCATGAGGGTCTTAAAATTAGTGCTTTGGCAAAATGCAATCGGTTCATTCTCTCTGAGTCCTTGAGTAGGGAGATAGGAATGATCATGGTTGTAATTTTCCCACTCAAGACAGTTAAAGATAATAGACTAACATGCATCAAATTTACATGTCAACAGCCATGAATATGTCTAATGTTTGACCGTCAGGACATCACAAAGCTTGCTTGATTTTAGAGACACTATGAAATTGGCCAATTAGCTTTTGAAGACTAGGATGTCTGTTTCACAAATGAAATCCACGATTTTGTCGGATTCTTCATCATAC
The DNA here is from genome assembly GCA_903981925.1 of Ostrea lurida. NCBI lineage: Eukaryota > Metazoa > Mollusca > Bivalvia > Ostreida > Ostreidae > Ostrea > Ostrea lurida. Next base: position 1,444 of record CAJDSM010034607.1, on the reverse strand, counting down.
ATCTCTCCAGCGTGATGTTGCGCTAGAAAATGAACGATAATCAGGAATATGTTGGCCATTGCTTCGAGCATAATGCTTTGGTGGAGGCGTCTATCATTGTTTGTGACGGTGTGTTCGTTAGTTTTACGGGTGAAAAACTGGACCAATTGTTGGCTGTGGGCTGCAAAATTTACCGCATGAAGCCCATTTTTACGTCGAGTGAAAATGTGTACACCATTGATACATTCCAATACTTCTTATTCAAGGTTTCAGCAATCTGAACAAATGCGTTTTTCCCAAAGCACTATTTTAATGAGTCCCATGAGCTGCCATTCTCTGAGTTGCCCTACGAGGGTCCTTTGTTTGCACCTCCTAGTTCTTGGAACCTTTCCCATACTTTTCAATTACGGTTTCACTAAGTTATCGTCTCCACGCCAACTGACGTTACGAGTTTTCCATTTTGAAGCATCTCTATGGAAACCGCTCTGCTGTACATCCATATGTCGTCTCTGTAACATTATTTGTCATCAGTCAGAGGTCAGCATGGTCAAATTTCAAATTTAATGTTAGAATGTTTGAAAAATTAAAACTCTATTTACAGTCAGAATTGGTTTTTTCCTTGCACGTAATTTTGGGGGTCATATTGTAAACATCCTATTGTTGCAGTGGTTATCCTGTAAATCGGTGAATTAAACACGTGCGGCGTAAAAGGAGAATGAGCGTGTACATTTTACATATATTCTCAACAAACAAACTTTTGTACAAAAAAATAGAATGTGAATTTAATTTAATGACCTTAACTTTTTTGTTGAGTATAATTTGGCCCCAATCTTATGGCACTACTTGATCAACTTTTATCAGTTTTTACTCTTCATGTTTCGGGGATTGGCAAAAGTTGGTCGGATTTCCAACATTTTCAAGTTTGAGCATTCACTGAGCATGACATAATTTGTCGAAATGCGCATCTGGGTGCATTAAAAATTGTACGTATATGCTTTTTTACTTCACCTATTGGTTGATTGGTATCCAACATAAAGATGTCATCAGTACTTACACAAACACTGATATCTGAGATTTCTCTCCTGCTTGCATTCTGCTTTACTGGATCTACGCTTCTTCCCGATCGCAGAATCTTCTACAAAGACATTTGCCGAAATCAAATCCAAAGGAAAAGAATGAAATTGACGCATCAATATTAATCATGGAGTATACCAGCCTGACTCTTACGACAGAGAGTGGGAAGAGAGACTGCAGATCCCAGACGGGCGTAAAATCTTCAACGGACAGGGAGCAGTGGAATTCATGACAGCCAGCCGAAATCACCCATGCAACGATGACAGAAAAAGCAGTCTTTCGCTGACATCAGTTTTGAGAAGGGATATTTTACGGCGATGAATACTATAAGAGTAATAAGAATACATCAGAAACTGAGCTCGCTCGACAGTGTGGCGATGATTCACTCACG
>CAJDSM010034595.1:11871-28052 GCA_903981925.1 Ostrea lurida | reverse complement strand
ACATATTCTAGTATAATCCAATATTGTATGAAAACATTGAAGAAATTAAGTTTTTGCATAAAATTTATAGCCCTCCTCCTCTCCCTTCTGCGCCGCCTTATGGAGGTGTACTGTTGGACAAAATCAAAATAAAAAAAAAAAAAAAAAAAAAAAAAAAAAAAAACCAATTCATAGCCTTAGACCATGAAAAACCTATGTTAATTACAACTTTAAGAATGTATACAATTTCAAATATATGTATATTGTACTTACTCTAAGCATTCATTACGTATTAATACATAAAAAAACATACAAAAAATCAATCAATGTCCGAAGTATCGTATTGCTTATTGATTCAAATACATGTAGGATAGTGTTTCCATGATTATCAAAATGAATTTATGTCATTCTGTTTTCGAAGTTTGAGATGTGTGACGAAGCAATAAAAGTTACAAATTTCTCCCTAAATTTGACCTATCAACCCGTGAAAAGTGTAAACCGATTTTTTTCTTGTTATTTAAAATAATTTATATTTTTTAAAAAGGGGGCTTTATGCTGCTATATGCAATCCATTCCTGGAAGCAAATCTTGTCTTTAAATAGGCGCTCCTAGAGTTTCAATTTGTCTACTTCTTCGTAATAGAATTTATATAGTATGTAAAATTCCTATTTTGCTATTGATATTTTAAGCGATTGATGTGTGAGTAAGTTCTATTAGCTTAATTTTCCTTACGTTGTCATCAAGCGTTTGTTGTGCAACTTTTCCTTTTCTTGATGAGTGAGATGATATTTCCCCTCCACACTTATATCCAACATAACATCCTCAAGGATATCCTTGATGTCCGTATTAAGACATATTTGTTCATATATTTTTGTTTGCAGTGTTATTATAAATTGAGCATTTTCAGCAACCGTAGCCTTTATTGATCTTAATATGGTAGACCATTGGGTCACATCTGACGGACAAGCTTCTCCAAACATATTGTCAATAAAAATAACGTGATTTTTGCGTCGTGGTACTGAATTATTCCATTCATTACAATCATTTATTTCCAATGAAATTTTCCCTTTTTCTCTTCTTATTTCATCTATTGCATGTTTAGCCAGGATTGTTTTTCCATCCCGTCTGTCTCCTTTAATGACCACATACCCTTTGAATTTAAGCGTTTGAACTGCTTTTGTGAGGACTTGATTGATGTTTGATCCATTAGACATTTCTGTCATACCTTTAGATATAAAAAAAACAGTTAAATGGTACGCAAAAACAACAACAACAAACAAACAAAACCCGTTTGCATCATTGCCAATAAAATGCATCACTTCTTCAACATCGATACAAAACGACATACATTTGCGAAGTAAATAATATGTTAAACGTAATCATAATCCCAAAAACATATATACAAAGTCGAGTGTAGGGCAAAACGGACCTCCGACAAAAGCGAAGGCAGCTCAGGAAGAGTAAGCATCCTCTACCGACCGGTCACCATAGTCGAAACAAAGTAAACGGGATTACCCGTCGTCAAATCTAGCACGAACATGACACTCTAACAATGGGTATGAAACATGCTAGTCAAAATATGACTTAATGATAATTTGTAATCGCTTACAAGGTCATTATAGTGACCGTAGAATTTGCGATATGATAACTTTAATCGAGATTCGTTGTAACCCTGCAACATAAACTTTTTTGTTAGTAGTTAGCCTCGTGTTAGATAATCCTCATATGCATGGCTTGCTCTTGCGTATCGGATCAACTGGAAGACATGCACGCCATAAGCAGGTGATATATTACAGTGGTACCTCAGCGACGTTAAGGAAACCCGAGGAAATTGACAGAGCTGTATAGAAAAGTACCTAAATGCACTACAGGCCAAATGACGTCACAATGAAAAATGACGTCATGACATACAGTTTTGTATAGTTGTTTGTAGGGGAAATGGAAATTTATTATGTATCATTTTTAAATGCATAGCATAAGGGCTTGCGGTCAACATTTTGAGGAAATACTTGGCATACATTTTTATCAAACCCTCGGTTGCTTGAAACGTGCGAGGATGGGTTTTGTGCTAGAATAAATTATGAATTAATCGGTGGTAAAAAGAATGCAATTCAGTTAAAGATTCCAATATAAGATGATAAAATATTAGGTGGTAAAACTAATGTGTCCTCATAGAATTACATAGAGCATGTGTGTGGGGGAATCTCCACATAACCGAAAAATGTGTAAAAGTAGGATTTGTTTTCCAAAAGTCGCATCAAACTAACAATTGCTTTAATAATTCCTTGCCCTTGTGCTATGCACTGTTAGTGTGATCATAAACTCATGGCCTATATTTAGCTAGTCCACATGAACTCAAAGCACGTTGATGATTCAATTTTATTGGACCTGCCGATTTGCCTTGACTCGGCCATGTGAAACCATTACGTACAATAGATTGTATCAGTTGTGTTGTAATTTTTAATTTACATACCAACAATGATGCATTAAATAATAACGAGAACGGTTAAAATTAAAAAATGAGTTCGCACTCCTCATTATTAACCGCATGAGCTTTCCTTTAACGTCGCTGAACTATTACTATACATAGAAAAGGAAAGTTGTCGATTGCAAAGTTAAAGTCATCACGCATATCATTTAATGTAGTTGTAAGTCTGCCATTAGAGTCAATTTTATGTAAAATATCCAATTGAAACATGAAGCACATCTGTCAGATTCTGTGATGTCCTTTATTTCGAGTTCGTCAGGATATATCAAATGGACATAATTATGAAAATTATGATTGTTCATTGAAAATGCATCATCTATATACCTATATGTAAGGTTGAAGAACACGGCAATATAAGTTTCAGAGAAACTTTTAAAATGGATGTTAACAATTTTCTCCGTAAGGATTAAAATATGTAATACAATTGAGTCCACCGTCACTAACAAGTTAAAACGAGTGTTCTGCATTGTGAGTTGTTAATATTGCTAATAAGAAATAAAAAGTTTTGACTTGATGATTTAACTATTCCATAGTACCTTTTAAAAGCTTTCCTCTAGATTATGTGATATAAAATCTAACGAAAACACAAACAGACTATAAACGAGGCCAACTTTCATATGTGTAGGGAGTTGTCTTAAGAGATTACGCTAAGCAGTGCATTTTATGTAGAAGTATTCTATAAATTGCATGTATCGCGTCATCGTATATTACAACTAATTAAGATTTAGCAAATGCATGTGTAGAAAAAAAAAACCCAAAAATAACGAATAGTAATCATCCTTGTAAGTCCCAATAGAATACAAAACAAATGTTGCGGAAACACGGACCACTGGACATCCCAAGGCAGGATCAGGCGTCTAGGATCCCATGTCCACCGGTCGATAGGTACATGTAGCATTAGCTGTAAGTCCTTTATCTGATTCAGGTAAAAGCATTAATACGAAGTCAAATCAATATATTAAGAACGGTCTAATAATTTGAATGAAACACACCAGAGAGCATTTAAACCAATGATTAATTGTAATGGCAAATAAATGAAGACTAAATCCTTATAACGACCAAAGAAGTTGGAAAATACCGAATTTAAAAAATCGACCACATCTGCATCATCCAGAAGTTCAAGAGATCATAGCGGGACGTCGAGCGATGAGAGGTGCCGACGTCTCTTCAAACCACCACCTTCTGGTTACAGCAGTGATACTTCGGCTCAAGAGGTACAACAACACCAACAATAATGCACGTACACAATTCAACGTGGCACTGTTCAGGAGCACAGGAACGTGCAGTTTTGTAGATTAGCCTTTCCAACCGTTTCCAGCCACTACAATATCGAGGAACCAGCCAGTCAGGCCGGAGATGCAGCACGTTATGAGAACATAAAGGAATTATACATGACAACTAAGAAGCTGGTATGCAAGTTACAGCAGACAGGCAAGACAGTTAAAGACAGGGACGGCAACCCACTGACAAAAACCGTGGAACAGCTGAAGAGGTGGGTAGAACACTTCAGGGAGCTCTTGATCCGCCCTGTCCATGAAGTACCACCAGACGTACCAACAGCGGAGACAGAGCTACCCATCAACTGCGACAAATCATCTAAAGCAATGATCGGGAAGGCCACCGCTACAGTTAAAAATGGGAAAGCATCAGGGGAGGGCAACATGTCAGCAGAAATCATCAAAGCAGACACATAAACCACTGCCATCATCCTACACAGTCTCTTCTGCAAGATCCGGGAGAAGGAAGAGACACCAACCCAGTAGAAGGAGGGACTCGTCATCAAACTGTCAAAGAAAGGAGACCTCAGGGAATGTAGCAACTAGCGAGAGATTATGCTCTTATTATTACCGGGCAAGGATTTCAACTGAGTCCTGCTGGAGAGGATGAAGAAGGCAATTGATCCCATGCTATGGGACCAGCAGGCGGCTTCTGCAGGAACAGATCCTGTACCGAGCAGATCGCCAGCTTACGCGTCATCTTTGAGCAGACGCTAGAGTGAAAATCCCCCTCTACGTTAATTTCATAGTCTATGGGAAGGCATTCGACAGTGTAAACAGAGAGACGCTGTGAAAGCTGCTAAGCTGCTAAGAAATTACGAATTTCCCCAGAAGAAAATCTCGCTCATCCGCTGCACCTATCTGGAAATGAGCAGCAGGATCAGTTAGTTGTCAGACAGTTTTGGATGAAAACTGGAGTACGTCAGGGCTGCTACTGTTGCGGTTTCCCTCCATTCTGGTCATTGATTGGATCTTGAAGAACACTACAACAGGCAGGAATATCGTATACAATGGGCACAGTTGGATGATCTCGACTTTGCGGACGACCAGGCCCCATGTCGTACATCTACTCCCAGATGCAGGACAAGACCACTCGCCTTGAAACAGCATCAGAAGGACAGAGCTAAAGATCAACAGACTGAGCTGATAAAGATCAATACCAATACCAATACCAACACACCAACCACAGTAAGTGGAGAGCCCATTAGATAGGTGGAATATTTTGTCTACCTAAGAAGTGTTGTTGACCAATAGGGGGTGCAGACCGAGACGTTCCGTTAAGGATTGGCGATGCAAGAGAGGCTTCCGTAATGTTGAAGAACACCCGGGCCTCCAAAGAGAAAAATGCGCATGCTTAATTCCAGATTTAAATCTGTCCTTCTTTACGGATGCAAAACATGGCGAACTACATTCTGTACAGGGGGTAATATTCGTGTGAGTTTTATTTTTGCAATATTTGCAAATGTATTAACGATCGCGAAAATGAAACCATCGCTAAGTGTTATTCAATGTATGTGGGGGTATGATTTCCAATTCAGTTTATTTACTATCCGCAAAAATTAAACCATCGAGAAATACCGAAAGAAAAAAAATCACAAAATTTTAACCCCGCAAACTTAAAGCCCTTTACAGTAGACAATGCTGCTCGAGATCCAAGCATTACTCAACACCTGCATGAGGCGCATTTACAACATCATATGGCCAGACGAAATACGAAATGAAGACTTGTGGGAGCGAGTGGGACAGGAGCCAGTTGGTGAGCAGATTCTGCTGGATCGGACATACCCTTTGTAAACCTGAAGCCAGCACCACACGCCAAGCCCTGACGTGGAACCTGTAGGGCAAGAGGAAAAGAGGACAGCCTCACTACAGCTGAAGGCGAGACACTGAGGAAGAGATGAAAAACGGGATCAACTGGACAGGAGCAATGAGTTTAGCTCAGAACCGTGTGTGCTGGCGAAGTATTGTCGATAGCCTATAAGGTAACAATGGAATGTTGCTACATAAATATGGGAAGTAGATGATGCAAAAGCTGATGATCTATTAACGTGAGGAATAGTTGCGCAAAGAAGTCAAAGGTTTTGATGTTGATTTGAGAAATATTCCGGAATTTCAAATTTTCTAATCTAATTTTTTTTACCTCTGGCATGTTTTGTTGCACAATACGTCTAGAGTTTCCCGTTCACAGTTATGTACATTTTCGTAAGGAGCAAACCAAAACGAGGCTTGGTGTAATATGAACTGGATTCCGCAAATTATCTTTCTATGGAAGAGTTTTAGTGATGTTTTGGAATCCAGTATAGGTAGGGTAACTCTTATTCACTCGTCCCATTGAGTAGTGGGATATCGAATGTATTGAAAACTGAAGCAATAATTTTGAACACTTTCATCTTTCGAAGTAACAGTTGGAGTGCATGTATGATTACCAGATGTATGGTTAAGGTCATTTAAAATACATGTGTAAGGATGAACCCTACTAGGAAAGACAATGATGTTACAAGCTTTGCCAGCTGGATCCAAAACACATTCTTAGTGTAATCTATCTAATTCTGTCAACATTTTGTCTTATTTCTACCCAGTCTGTTGGATCGCATACAATCAGAAAGCTCGGAACCCTTCAATCGCATCATAAAATAAAGCGAATTATACACAGGTAAAAATAAATGAACCTTAGTTCGGCGGTTGGACTTACACCTATAATAACACGTTAATTTAACTTTGATCCATGTGTACGTAATACTAACCCATTTGCTCTTCATCTGAAATAAAGATAACATAGTTGTCATCAATCAGTATTCACACATTTTACTCAGATAAAAATATTTCATACCATATCAGAACTTACCTGTACAATGTAACATATCTCTCCCCCTAATGTCTCCCCAATGCGTCCAACAATTCCTTAGTAAATTGAAAGAGAAAAACTAGTTACACCTTAAGACCTATTCTCCTGTAAGCACAAAATCCGTTAGGACAATACTGTCACCAAATCTTCATGAAATTTCAGAAATAATTACTATATGCTACTTGAATGTAATGGGTGTGGTTAATTTTGACAATATCCACTCGTCTGTCATGGTAACAGAGCCTTCCTTTAGATAAAATTCCACTAATGTTGAAAAATAGGAGTTTTGCCACTTTTTATCAGTTGATGCTAGGGTATCTAATTAATTTCTGAATTTGTGTGATGGAAATATTAAACATCATTACTCATTTGTCATTTCTGAAAAAAAATCTGAATCCTATTTTTCATTTCTTCACTTTTTAATGGCTGGTCAAATTTGATTTTACCATTTAAAAAATTGACTATTTTCACATGCAAATTAAAAAAAGTATGCAGCTATTCCCAGTGAAGCTGTCAGTTGTAATTTAAAGATAAAGACATTTTCATTTTAAAATATACAAAAATAAAAAATGTGTTATTTGATTTAAGGAAATAAATCGAAGTTGAAAATCATGTTATTGCTAAGAAAGTGCATAAATTAACAAGAGTTATTGCCCTTTGTAAAAATAATGATAACAATAAACAATGACATCATCAGTTTGATCAAGACGTCATTTTTACTTAGTTAACTAGAATGTGCAAAATATATTTTTAAAAATTTTATAAATGCAAATATTACTTAAAAAAAAATACAAAAAAAAATAATTAATAAATAATAACACTGGCACAATATTTTTGACGTTCTAATTTATATTAAGCAATTGCACAATTTGATTTCCATATAACTGTAAGAAAACTACTATCTATACAGTGATTCCCCAAATTTTGTTAGAACATTCTCAAAATAGCAAATATATGATAATGCGCAAGAATGGGACTTGGTTATATAGCCAAAATCTACATGTTTGAAATTTAGTAATGAAGTCTATATATACATCTATTAGAGAAGATATGACTTAAATTTTAGTCTGATTCATGATTTTTTAAAAGTTTGTTCAACACTTTTATTTGTAATATATGTATGATAATAGAATCCGATGAAACTGTTTAGAATTCTTAGGTCTAATGGGTTGAGGCAAACACTTAAAAAATAATATAATTAAAAAAAACAACCTTTAAATGTACGTACATGTAGGTAAATCAATGGTCATAATCATAGGCATATTTAGAGTACTTGGCACCCCACCCCTTTTATTGACCAACATTATTATGAATAGAAGTATAGCGTATTAATAAACCCCAAAGATGATTTTAAAACCCTTATATCCAGGAGCTTCGCCCCCAACTGGACTTACCCTAGACTCTGCTCAAGATAACCTACTACTTACCACCCCCCCCCCCCACCCGCCGTTTGTGGTCAAATCATGAATCCGCCACCACTGTAATGTTTCTGATAAAAATTACCATTATTTTGATAAATATCAGCATACTACCGTTATCTGCAACGCAAGAATATTTGAATATTCAGCTTATTCGCGTAATTTTTTTTCATAATTTAGCTTGTTCCCTAGCACCATCCCGTGAGCGTGAATAAATCGAAATAGAAATGAATAATCAGGGGCGGATCTCAGAAATTCGGATGGGGGAGGCGCGCAACATCATATGAGGCTGGGGAGGCCTTGAGGCCCCCAGTGGGCCCAGGGCTTAAGCCCCCGGAAGCTCCAGAGTTTAAGAGATTTTGTAGGGCTTGAAATTTGTCTCCGGAAAGTAGTCATTTCACTATATTTCTATCATTTTCAATCAATAAAATGACGCTAATTTTGAAGCGTTTTTGAAAGGATATACCTTTTTATGATGAATTTCTTTTGAATACATCGTTAAGAAAATAAACCCAACTGATATATAATCTTTACAATTAATTCTCAGAGTGTGCAATTTATTGATTTTTCCAGTGAAAAATAAGATTATATATTACACTTAGTAATTTTTTTTGGTGCCCCCCCCCCCCCTTAAATCCGACACTGATAATGACACAAGTAAATAAAAAAAAATACACTTGTCATGAGGTTAGTTTTTAATACAAAGTAGAAGATAAAGGATAATAGTTATGGACTTAAGCTACATGTTCATACAAAATGCATGCCACATGCATATAAATAGCCATTGTCTGACCCATAGATTTCTCTCTGTTGCACACTGTATTCATTAATACAGTGAACGGAGAGAAAACATCGTGGTTCTGAACAAGTTCATTTGTTTACCCTTTATCATAAATACTGAAATACAGTCCTATGACAACTAAAATACTCTGTAAATGTGAAAGAAATATCATTGTGACACACTACCCGATACGTAATTAAGAAATATATATAAGTTGTATGAAATTTGACTCCTATATACAGATGGTGAGATTTTAATATTACCAGGCAACCAATTCTTAAGCTACATAATCTTAGGTAACATGTACATGTCGCATAATAGGGCATGTTTAAACGTTATTTTTTTTATATATATTTGTTCTTGATTCAACAGTAATTTAAAAATGTATACCAAGAGAATTAATAGTTTATTTGGTGTGTTTCCCGGCCCAATGTAATGTGTTTGGGTTATAGATACGCACTTGCATGTCCTGTAAGCACTGTATCATAAACTAGCAAAATGTGTGCCCATGCAACTGAAGTATTTTTGAAACTGAAAAAACATTACATGTATGACAATTTACAATTGAAATTAGGTATTATATTTGAAAAATAAATAGAATTTATAATTGTATATTCGAATTGTGAATTTTTCATAATAACCATGGCAACCGAATTTGAAACAAATATTTTTAGTTAGCAAAATAAACACCATACACTTGGAAAAAATTTTTAATTTTACACATAACAGGTATGAATTAACTTATGCATAAATTCTTCATACCTGTATGTGGGGTGCATTGTGAGGTTCTTGCAAAATGACTTCATAAATTGGCCTAAAAATTGATGTTTTTTCAAAAATGGGCAAAATGCCAAAGATTGATTGTTTCAGCTCCAGAAAAAATAGGCAATCCAATTTTAAGTCTGAATGTTTATATGTATTTGTTATGCTGACATAGTCTTAAGGAAACAATAAAGAAATTGCTTCACGAGTAACATTAATTTGTGTATTCTTACTCAAAATAAGGGCCAAAATTACGCAATTTTAAACATCTTGGGAGCCATTTCAGGTTGCTCTGTTACCATTGGCAACGGTCCTCAAATGCATTTTCGGGTACCATATTTCCATGGAGAGGGTGTCAAATAAGCACTACAATGGCCAAATTCTCAGCAAAAATCGTCGAGGTGCTTTATCCAGCCCCTAATTAAATTTTGTGATGCTTACAGAGAATGGCTCTTAAATGCATTGGATTTTCAATCATTTGTATTTGCAGTTGATTTCTTGTTTTAAAAGCTTTATACAAGTTTGATCAATTATAATAATGTTTTGATTTGACATTCAGTCCTGGCATATTGCCACGTCAGCGAAAGCTCATTACTAAGGTTTAATCAACATCTATAGCTTCAAGTAAAGGCAAAGATAACGAACAGTGATCAATCTCGTAAGTCCTAAATAGAATATAAAAGCAAGAGTTGGGCAATCATGGACCCCTGGATACACCAGAGGTGGGATCAGGTGCCTAGGAGGATTAGGCATCCCCTGCTGACCGGTCACACCCGCCGTGACCCCATAGTCTTGATCAGGTAAGAAATGGGACATGAAATAACATAAAACAAGCTACTTGTTTTCTTTTCAAATGTTTTATTTTGTATATATCTATGAAAAACATTCATAAAATCGGCCTTCGATATTCAAAGAGACTACCGTTTCATTGTTTTTAAAAGCTATTTCTTCCTCAAAGTAGCTTAAACCATTTGCTTTATTCATACGAACATTATGTTATGTGAAAAATATCAATTACACTAGCTTGTGTATGAAAAGATTATCTATTTTGGGATTACTTTAGAATTACGATCCCTTTTAAAAACAGAATTAAATTGAGGGGGGAACTAAACATAGCTTTAGTTTACAACAAGAATTTTTACATAAAGATCTTGGAGTTTAAAGATCCCTAGCCTCCTTTACATCCCCGTAGTTTTTTCACAACAATGTGTTATATTAAATCATAATCGCAGAAACATATATCCAAAGTTGAGTGTAGGACAGTACGGACCTCCGACAAAAGCGAAGGCAAAATAAGGTGCCATGGAGGAGTAAGCATCTTCTGCTGACCGGTCACACCCGCCGTAAGCCCTTAGTCGCAACATATAAAACGAGAGTACCCGTCATCAAATCTAGTACAAAAATGACAGTCTAACAATGGGTATGTAATAAATCAGTCAATATATGACTTAGTAATAATTGTAATCCCAAACAAGGGTCATTAAAGTGGTCGTAGAATTTGCAAAACGATGACTTTAAACGAGATTCGTCATAGCCCTGCAACATCAAGTTATCCGATGTTTTCAGTCATCTAACATATTAAGTTGATGGATTGAAATCTTCAAACCTGTTTTAGTTTTTTTCTGTTTTAATTATAAACGATTTATTAACTTGCCTTTTTTTTTCTCCTGCAATACATGGACAGAGATGCAACTAACACGATTGCGAAGGTAACTATCACAGCAGAAGCAACCACAGTAGGATTCCAAACACTGGAATAAGTACAAATGAAAATGATTGGCCTCATTTTTATTCATGTTATATTTGGTTGATTGATTTTAATAAAACGTATGCGATTTTAACGTTTAAAAAAAACCATAAATAGCATATTATTTTGCAGCATCCGTTATAGTTGTAAAAGTAAACATACCTGTTTGAGTCAGGTGCATTCTTTGATGTATCATTTGCATGCAAAGTGGCTATATCCATTAACACGGACGTTGATCTAGTCGAATCCACATGAACTGTTAGGAGTTCATAGCAACCAGGGACTGTCAAAACTATCTCACATTAAACGTTATACATTATTTACAATTGTTTATAAAAGAAAACTAGAAATATGACCAATTGAAAACTTCCATTCATGTTTTACATTTATCATTATAATAACGTAGACATAATTCAAGATCAGCTATATGTACATGTACAGCATTTCGCCATTAGTTGATTGATTGTTTATTGTTTTGTACGTCCCACTCGAGAATATTTCACTCTCATATGCAGACGTCACCATTACCGGTGAAGGGCTGCATGGCTTTTGAGCAGGGAGGGATCTTTTTCGTGCCACAGCTGCTGTGACACGGGTCCTCAGTTTTTGCGGTCTCATCCGAAGGACCGCCCCAGTTAATCCTTAGTTTCCAAGAAAAAAAATCCTCATTTCGTATTGGACCATACATTTTGAAACATTTTCTTGATTGTATTTCGAAACAAAAACAGAAATAATATCAAAAATATTCAAAGAATCATATAATGATTTTGGAATAAATCTAAGAAAAGGCAACCTTTGATAGTGACTTTTGAATCCCCTATAACAACAACTCGTTTGTCAATCTCAAATTCTAGATATATTTAACATACACAAATGCAATATCCATTATGTACAATTGACTCATTTGCTTAAACAGGGGTATTATATAAACGGTGCAAAAATTGCAGGACATCTGTTTTAGCCAGTGATACAATTTTTTCGTATTCTTTCTGGATATATTTGCACGTTTTAAAAGTTGCCTTGTATATTAATGGTATGGAATTTAAAGAACCATAGGCAACCCTCTGTGATTCGCTGATGATTGTTAATTGATACGTTGTCAAATTACATTTAGGTTGGGTATGCAATTGTTTCCACGAGTTCTCATATTAAGAAGTTTTCATATCAATAGATATTCAGATGTTAACCCATATATGCAGAAACTGCATCTTGATGTTTTCCAAAAATAAAGTGCTACATTGTCATAAGCTGACGTCACGGCAAATTAATATGTTGGGTATGTATGGAAGCTCTGTCGCAGACACAGATGGGAAGTACTAAAGCGGTGTTTAACCACTACAATTATCATTATAATTGTGAATCTGAGGTACAATTTTACGCCAGTACAATTTAGTATGGAAGCTATTAACCTAATTGTGGTCCTTTTGTTAATAATTGGAGCTGGGGAAAATGGTTATGATAAGTTTTACAATCGCAGTCACTCAGAACTATTATGGAATGGAGGCAAGAAAGTATACTTAAAAATAATACCTAATGTTGCAAATTCTTTATAATTGCTTGTTGCAATGCGTAAATATTCTTTTCAGTAACACAGTCCCAGAGCCCAGCTAACTTTAGAGCAAAAATAGTATGCATTTTTTCCAGACTTTCATTACTGCATATCTCGGGAAGTATGCAGAATTTTAAATACACTTTGTTATTAATGTAGATTGATTATTTGTGAATAAAGATTATTGCTTCTACATGGGCAAATTTGAGAACCCTATATTAAAAGAAAACTTGAGTGATATGATTAACTTACATAGGTAGGCATCAGTAGAAATGTATCTGTTAGGACAAGGTGGTGAATATTCTGTACATCTTCTGTTATAATGATCTTGAATACGTGCACCCCTATAATTGTATTCTGCACAATATCCTGAAAGATCACAATTTGAAGAGACATTTTATGGAAAGGTAAAGATAACGAACATTTATCAGTTTTTCAACTCCTATAAGAAAAAAAAAGTGAAAACTTTTGCTTTTGCTTTTTTTTATATTTGTTGATTTGTCTTTTTTAATCATTAGTCATGATGGTAATAGAGGACATGGATACACCGCAGTGTACAGATTGACCAAATTGCCATCGGGTTCGTTGAACGTGTGATAACCGTCTGGACTCGAGCGTTATTTGACTGGTATGGGGGATTTACCTTTAATGCTCACAAAGTTTTTAAAACTATTATTGAAACCTTTTTGTGACATTCAATAATTCAGTGAATCAAGACTAAATAATTGGAAATAAAACAAACAATAGCATATCTAATAATTTCCTATTTCTTATGCATGCCATGCTCTAATTAACAGATTGAGTTTCTTGGGCGCATGCACTATGCGCATGAATATTGTTGAGCGTGTGCAAAGAAGACACAAATCAAAATATTAAAATTACTGAAAAGCGCATAGCTGACCTCGTAAATTTTGTCTATTGTGTAAATAACAAGAAATAACACGAGAAAAAGTACATGCAATTCATTTTCTGTAAGAATGAAACACAAATGTCCTGAAAACTGTTCACCACGTTGAAATATGAGCTTTGTTTGCTGTTGATACACATATTAATTGGTCGCCATGATAATTTTGGAATTATGGTAAAGGACACCTGCTGTATAGATATAATTTAGCATGAAGAGGCGAAGACAAAACGAACAGTGACCGATCTTCTTGCAAATCAGAATACAAAACAAAAGTTGGGGAAACATGGATCCCAGAGGTGGGATCAGGTGCTCAAGAGAAGTGAGCATCCCCTTTCATCTGCCTTGAGCCCATTGTCTTATCAGGTAAATGGAGTCATTCGGAGAGAAAATCAGTGTATAAAGAACGGCTTAACAATTGATATCAAACACACAAGTACCCTGCCTCGCATAACAAGCTCTTGCGTATTGAATAAGTTGCAAGACAATATAAAGCATATGCAGGTGATGATGAAATGTTCCTTTGTAAGTGTGAATCGACGATGGAAAAACAGAAATCGTCCTGTTTGTCATACATCTGAGTTGTTAGCTTTCCACAGAGTACGATGCAGATGCATCAATGGCATTAAAATTATGTCTAAATGTTCTACATAAAAACTCTATATTCCTACACGTAGCATGGAACCATTATGGATATATTACAAGATAAAGATACATATTTTGTCTCTAATCTGTAATCAACTAAGTGCAACTAATATGCCCTTGAGTAAGAGTGCAAGATTTATCACCTTTTATACTAGATTGGCAATGTTTTAAATTTTCAATCTTAATCGCAAGATTTTTTTTGGTGGAAAGTTATAATTTAGATCCATCCTGGAGTCAGATCTTTAAATTCAAAGATCATGAAACTTTACCAGAGATAATTAATTTAGATGTACACAAACATGCATCTGTATGAGGTATACAACCGAGTTCATTGCATATTTACAGGTATAAGGCACTTCAATTAAAATATCACAAACCGTTATGTTATGTGAAAATAAGATTGACAGCATAGTCCCCTAACAAAGATATTACATAATAGGCAGACCCAGGATTGGCAATTATAGCTTCTGAAGAAAAGGCTTAGCATTCGTCAATGGAGTTACATGTAATTCAACTACATACTAAATGTGGCAAACGCAACCATTTTCATGCTTAAACCAATGACAATCTGTATTATTGTCCTTTAATGGCAACATACTTTTTATTTCTGAATCACACCTAGACAACTGAAAACGTGCTTAATAACATTGTGTTCTGCTTCACAAATTAACATTAAGATGATATACAAGTAATCGACCTTAACTGTGTGTTCTTAAAAAAGTTAAAATCTTTGACTCCAATGCATGAGAGCGAGAGCGAGAGAGAGAGAGAGAGAGAAAGAGAGAGAGAGAGAGAGAGAGAGAGAGAGAGAGAGAGAGAGAGAGAGAGAGAGAGAAAGAGTTACCAAACTAAAGTATAAATATAGTAATAAACTTAATCTGCATACGCAATTTTATGAACGCTGGAAAATTCCACTTTCATTTACTTGAAAATATCTTCCTGAATCGAAATACATGGTCATCGTTTTCTTTTCCAATGTTGGTTTTTTTTAACATCTGTTGAAGATTTCAAGATAAAACTATGTTACCGCTTGCAAACAATAAACGGAAATCTATATTTTTTTGTAAAAATAAAGCATATATATATTTCCTGGATTTCTAATGTTATTTTATCTCTGTACTTTATCATTATGATTCTTAAATTCTGGTCTGTTTTTTTTTTTATTCTGATCTGCGGTTTAGCAACACCCAAATGCGAGCTTTTAACTTCATACTAACGGTTTAAAACTTATTTCTATCTTTATAGATAATACTGTGACATTAAACTGATAAATCGAACAAAAGAAATATTATAGAATGCTTATACAAAATCCACAGTACCAAGAATGAAATATACAGGTGCGCAAACTTCCACTACATGTGTCTCATTGGCATTTATGAGACAGTGATACTTGAATTTGGAAGGATCTGAGCAATTCTGAGACTCAGCCCAGCTATCACAATCTTTTACCCTTGCCCTCACTTTGACCTCAGTCTCCGAAGTTGGACATGATTGAACCACCTTCAATGTGCGACGTGATTCAGGGCAATACCTTGAGTCAGTAATTTTTACCTAAAAATGATAAGATATAACAAGTAATCAAATTCAGGAGAGAAAGAAAAATACTTATACTATTATCACTAATACTTGCATGTTACATAACCGGTTGACTGGTGTTGTATAGTACCCTTTCCCCCGGCATAGATTATACATTGTATATGCAGTAGACCACCCCTGTAGCAACCTCTAATAATAAAACACCGCTTAATGATAAAATATCATTAAGCGTACGCTTAATGATATTAAA
>CAJDSM010034594.1:0-10749 GCA_903981925.1 Ostrea lurida | reverse complement strand
AATTCCACAGTAGTTAGCGTATGCTGGACAGTCCTCGTATGTATATTTTTAATAAATAACAAAAATATAGCTTTAAATATAGCTTTAAAAAGTAAACGGGCAAAGTAGACTTAAAAATTAATTGATTATAAAACTAATAAAAAGTTAAATTGAATTAAAACGAATGAGTGAATACCTTTTCTGATGAAGTTTTCTTGGGGTTGTTTGGAATAACCAGCTGAACCATTGGGAGATCCTGCGAATGCTTTATTTCCTTTGTAGAGGTTCATCATACTTCTAAATTGCTTTTCCAGTTCGGAGTATTTCTTTTCACAAGAATTTTGGGACATTGGGCCACGAGCACTGGCTTTAAGGATAGCAATTTCTTCACCTTGAGCCGTGACAGTTTCTGCTTTTCAACTTAGAAAATGCGACTGCTGCTCTGGGTAATTAACGATGTTTTGGAGTTCGTCCCATTTTCTTACTAATGATTTACACATTCCTCATGCAAACCATCAGATTAACCCACATCGTGAACCGTGCACAAAAAACCAAAACACAAAGACTAGAAGTTTCAATCTTATCTTATTAACCTTGTTCTTCGATGACCTGATATGAACACGTACTGTATAGCAAGTTAATATCACAGTCGGAAAAATCGCCATTTTCTCACTTAGCAACCAATCGCAGTCGATTGAATCACTCGGAACTCCTTGCCGATGTCTCGCGCATTCTCGGTGTTCCGAATGCGATTGAATTCATGAAAAAACAAAAATAAATCTAACTCGAATAATTCAAGCCCTCCCGTCTCCGGTTCTCTCCGACTGTGAGGTTAATGTAGCGATCGATAGAGAGCGGAATATAACGACTGGATTATTCGGGTTAATTATACGTATTGAAATAAATTCACTGAACGTTAAATTCGCGGAAGTTTTGTTTCAATGAATATAGCGAAAATTAATTCCGCGAGACAATAATCATGTAATTTATCAGATTTGTTCTACATTTTCTATGGTAGCCTGCTTTGTGCTATTTTAGAATTGATCATCTTTTCGTATTTTTGAGGCAGAGATCAGCCATCATAGTTTTCCGAGTAAACTTTACCATTGTATGCTAAGGAGGATTTAGACCAGATTGGGTCTTGGTTATAATGTAATCGCGAAATCGCTTACTAGTTATGACCAAAATGGCTACACACATGTACATCATATCACATTATGTATTTGATATCTTCACTTTCATTTCCAAATTCGCTCAGATTCCATGGGACTGTCCCTTTATTTGAGAAAAATGTTGATTTCTTTTACACAATGATGATTTTTACAAAGTTTGAGTGAATTTGGCCTCGTGGTTCTGGGAAGACAAAAACGTGAAAATTGAGGGAAAGACACACTAAGTGTGATTAGAAAGCTCACTAGCGACTTCATCCAGTAAAGTACGACAAGGAAGTACTTTAGATAGCATTTGACAGGTTGTATTTGACAAAATTATGTCGTTTAAACGATCATACAAGATGTGAAATGCTGACTTTAAATGTTAAACTGTTGAAATCCCTTTAACCTTAACTTATTTTTCATCTTCAGTAACCTGCTTTGGTTCAAACACAGAGCGTATCCTTACGCATCATATCAGTTGAAAGACAAACGCACCATGTACAGATGATTATGAAATATTACTACAAATATAATTATGTCCAAAAGCTAATTTGTTTGCTTACCGTCAACATATATGTTTAATATTCATTCGAGTTGTTATAACGACCACAGAATTTACGAAATGCTGTCTTTAAACGTGACTGTTGAAACGGCTGCAACAACATTTTGTCTGTAAGTAGCTTGCCTCGATTCAAAAACTGATCATACGCGGAAAAAGTTCTTGCGTATCGAATAAGCTGAGACATACACACCATATGCAGGTGATGATGGATATTGCTACATAAATATGGGAAGTTGACGATGGAGAAGTTGAGATCGTCCCGTTTGTCTTAAAGTTGAGTAGTTAGTTTGCCGTTAATGTCAATGTTCAATAAAATATCCAAGTACGAAGCAGACATGGAAGAATTTGTGGTGTCCTTTATTTCTAGTTCCCTGGGATATATTGAGTTGACATATAAATGAAAATCATTATTGTTGATAGATATAATTTTATCACTGTTCATTATCTTCACTTTTCCTTCTTCGTGGAGACTATGAGATTGGTCACTGTTCATTAACGAATTGATGTACCCAATCCCTGTTGTTTATCAAGGTGCATGAATATGTGTTTTCGAAAAGCTGTTCAAAAACTGTTGTTAAGATAATGATTATCTTATTAATGGATATTATATTAAACTCTTTTGCCGATGACAGGTGAGGGGAAATGTGAAACATTAGGGGAAATATTCAGAGACTCTTGATTATTTCATGATCAGCGTGAGAAACTTTTACTGCAAAATTAACTTAAACCTGAATCTTAGCAAATTGAGATTTTCGCGTAAGAAACCGCTTTGAAGCAACTTTAGAGACAGATTGCATTATTTAAAACAACATTACAACATATCTTATGTTTTACAAAACATTATATATAAATTGGCGACGTAAACAATGTGTTAAACGCAATCCATCTCCTGTTGACCGGTCACACCCGCCATGGCCCCATTGTCTTTATCAGGTAAACGGAGTAATCCGTCGTCAAATCAGTGGATAAGAAAAGAATATTGGTTATTTTTACATTATATTCTTATTTTATTCATATGCCCCTTTCTTAGTAAGAGTCGATGGAACTGACGGCATGAATCGCAAAGATTATTTACCCTAAACCGCGATGGTTTAAAGAGGCTTTAATGAATAATAAAAAAAAATGTGTGTTTCAGTGTTCTAAGGGGATACTTACAGATTTCGCATTTATTAAATCCGTTTGGTGTTTTCAAATTCCATTTATATCACTTTCCTCATATATTGTATTATAATATACAATTGTTGACTGGGGTAGAGGGAAACGATCGATCTGTTGGACCGGAGTGCAAGCTGTTGCCCAAGGCCGTAGACGGCGGGCAACAGCTTGCACTCCGGTCCAACAGGTCGACTGTTTCCCCGAGACTCCTGTCAACAACTGTTTTGTTATACCTCTACTAAACAGTAAAATTTCCTCAATAGCCTAATAGGCCTAGATGTCCATTAATTCTTCGCAAGATATATCACAAAGAAACAGTGATAAGTCTAAAGTCCAAAGACATTCACCGAGAATATTTTCAGATGTTTTCACCACATTTTTATTGTGTTTTTGCTGTCCCTGCTTGAACTAAATCATCATTCGCCGCAGCGAAACGACCGTCGGCCATTTCTGTTCATCCAAACGACACGAATAAATCACTCGGCACACCTCGGCTGATTACATCTAACTGGCAGTTACTAGAATGAGCGGAGGTTTACCGAGATTCAGGAAAAGATAACTCAATTTAGCGCCATATGACGTCACCGGTCCAACAGTCTTTTTTAACAGTCGGATTTTAACAGTTCCTCCGGCCCGCCTGGTCCAACAGTTCTAATGTTGGACTTTTTTCGTAAGGATTATTGTAGGAACTGTTCAGTGAAGGGGCATATACACAAAACATCTTCAATTTTTCCTTCACAGCAATGAATATTTTCGCAAGGAAAAAAGACAAAGACTATGTAGAGTACATTGGAATTTGCGTATGGAAAATTGTAAACAAATGTATATTTCTATCTTCGTGAACTCACTCATATGTCTTACTGACTGGAATATGCCCTTGCCCTTTCTACACATCAATCATCCCCACTCCTGACTGGACTGGTTCTAATGGCGTGACACTGCGCTCCTGTTTGTGTGCCAGGAAAGACAAAATGTTCTATCTAGACAAAGGAAAGTCGTTACAAGGTTTCTAAATCATTATATAAAAATAACCTTATGTAATTCGTATGAAACATATAAAATAGATAGTCACCGTGCACCGACAAATATTTCAGGAAGCAATCATCAACAACACGGGAAGGGTATGCATTGAGTAAGAAGTTTTGACGCAGAAAAGTGAGCATATTTTCTATAATACCAAATTACTTTCAATAAGATATAGTCAACAGAACACAGCAAAATATCCTTTATTTTTCAGCTATATCATGTATGATCAGTATTTTATTCGAGCCAGACTATTTACAAACAAGTTGTTGTTACTTGTAAGCGTGTCAGCAGTCACGTTTGAAGACAGCTTTTCCCAAATGCTATGTTCATTATAACGATTTAGTTTGCCAGTATGACCTACCACTGAGTAAAATGCTGTCTGATATGTTTCATAACAATTGTTAAGCCGTTTTTCATACGCTGATTTGACTACGGATTACTCAATTTACCTGCTGATCAATACACTACAATACAATGGGCACACGGCGGGTGTGACCGGTCGACGGTTTTGGAGTTCATCCAATTTTCTTCCTAATGACCCCGTGGGGATCCGGGTTAGAATAGGTCCTCAGCATCCCCTTGCGTGTCATAAGAGGCGACTGAATGGGGCGGTCATTCGGATGAGACCGAAAAAACCGAGGCCCCGTGTCTCAGCAGGTGTGGCACGATAAAGATCCCTCCCTGCTCAAAGGCCCTGAGTGCCGAGCATAGGCCTAAACTTTGCAGCCCTTCACCGGCATTGGTGACGTCTCCATATGAGTGAAAGATTCTCGGTGGGACGTAAAACAATAAATAATCAATCAATCAATCTTCCTAATGATCTCAATTCTTGTGAACCATTTAGATAACTCACATGATTACCGTCTATAAAAAGCCAAAATCAAAAACCAAAATATACACCTTCAGTAGCATTTGCTTCGAATTCGCCATTTCCAATCCGATTCTGCGTTCTATATGTCACCAAGCAGTTTAATTTTATTTTGTTAACCTTATTGTATCTGTATGATACAAAAAGGCGAAGTTAACATTTGTCAAACGTAATCATAATCCAAAACATTATACAAAATCGAGTGTAGGGCCAACACGGACCTCCGACAAAAAGCGAAGGTAGATCAGGTGCCATGGAGGAGTAAGCATCCTCTGCTGACCAGTCACACCCGCCGTGAGCCCTTAGGCGAAATAAAGCAAACGGGATCACCCGTAGTCAAATATAGTAGGAAATTACAGTCTAACAAAGGGTATTGAAACAAATCAGTCAACATATGACTTAGTGATAATTTGTAATCGCAAAAAGTCATTATGGCGACAGTAGAATTTGCGAAATGATTACTTTAAACGAGATCTAATACCAATTCATACTTACGTGTACGTAATATTTTAGGATTGTTTTAGGATTTTCGTTGGTGCCTGATCTGTGCCACTTAACATTTTATCGTATTTTCATTATTTCGGGGAATAGATCAGACGCCATAGTTATCCGAGCATTGCATGCTGATATGAGACAGGGGGATTTAGAACAACATTGGTATTTAGCGTGTGCTAATTGCAAAGTACTGCACTGATAATAACTCAACTTTTGGGATGTATTAGCAACATACACTGCAATATGTATATGATATCTTCATTTTAAAAATATACTCTAGAAATATTTAGGGGATGAATTTCGAAATGCTTTCGTTCCCTTGATATGTAGAAATATTAATCTCCATCTACTTGTTGCAATTTGCTCATAATCATGATGCACGTGCTCAGATTTTGGGCTCAATTAAGCTCTTCCGTAATAAATATTCACCGATCGAAATAAATGTTGAAATACATTTAGGTTACAAATACAAGTAAATATATCACAATGAATTATCACAATAAAATGCAAGCATCCAAATCACATTAGCTTCCGTCGTTGTCCAATGACGTGTCTTGGTGTATCGTTGGGTTGAGGTTAATGTTATAGCTTATCATACATGTGTATTTTAATGTATAAAAACTGTCACATGGTTATGTCAAATTATTAGTGAAAAATTCCTAAAGAGAATTAAGAAAAAAAATAAGCAGATATCATTGACTCAGGCGAGGGTTGCCCTGTGTTTATTAACTATATATAGCATTTAGTTGTTTTACAAAGAAAGCCATCATTGTGGGAGCAACCGGTCAACAGTCGGTGCTATTGCTCCTGCTACACATCTAACTCAACCTTTGAAATTTCCTGAGGTCCGTTTTTATCTTATTCTCAATTCTGTATCCTTTCTACATGTAAAATTTATGAGATCGATCAATGATCCTTTTCTGCCGTCACTGTTGTCGTAAAACACAGGGTTTGATTTACTGAACCGAAAGGAATGCTCGTATAAAGCGTTGAAGAACTGTGAGTTTTGACGCTGTTGCATATAATACCTAAAATCTTGAAAAGTATACGTAACCGGATTTGATAATAAGCCGGTCTTGAAAATAAGTCTCCAATTCCCTGAACCGCAGAATTTTTTTAAATAAGCCTTATTTGAAAGTTAGAAGAATTTGAAGATTGTATTGTTTTATAACCAAATATTTAATGCAAACATTTCATTCAAATCATGTTTTGATAATACACATATTAATTATGGATATTAATATTTTAGACATAAGATATATCCACTTAAAACTTTGCGGCACGTGCTACGTTCAGCAATGATGAAATTACTTGAATTATAATATTTATGATTTTTCTTTAGTATTAGATAGTTGTTATTCTTGTTTTATTTTATTGTATAATTGTAAATAAATTAGTCAAATTCTAGATAGTGTTTTGTTGTTGAATTACTGCTTGTTCTTTCATAAAGGTAAATTTCTGACCTTGATTTTATTAATCGTAACAATCGTCAGAATCGGTCCTCAGCAGAGTTCAGGTTTCTCGACGTATGTAAAGGCAATATAACACTTATTATGCAGCCAAAGTAAAAGTACATGTTGTAACGACTTTATTATTGTCTATTAAATATAATCGCTTGTTTATATTGCATTGCTCGTTTAATCATTACGTAAGGTGACATTGCTCTTCGCGAGCAATGTATTGTTATGTAATATCACATTGCTCCTCGCGAACAATGCCCCGCAGGTATATATAGAGGGGAGAATTCCAGTAGAGTCAGTTAGTTTTGTCAGTGAGTTAGTTTTGTCAGTCAGTTAGTTTTGCCAGTCAGTTAGTTTTACGAGTCAGTTTACGAGTGGATTATAGACGACATTGTTTTTCTTTGGATTATATTTTCATGTGTTTCATTTGTGGAATTATTGTGGATTTTAATATGTGTGAATAAATGTAAATAAACTTTGAAAACGGACAGCAGTGTGATTATTTCAGACTTGAAACTAGCTCTAGACCGCTACGGCGACGTTACAACTGATGGCAGCGGTGGGATTATTTTATTAGTGATGTGAATTCGTTGTGTTTCTTGGAAAATTTGTGGATATTAGTGAAAATGACGTTTCTGAATTTGTATTCCAATACGGAGGATGGGCGATATGTGATCTCTGGACGGAATCGACATTAGTAAAGAAAAGAATGTCAAAATTAGTCTTTGCTAATGTTTCGTCAAGGATGAAAATCGTCCCCACATTTCGTAAGGACAAAATGACCAACTTACTTTCTACAGTGTCCCGTTTTGCGGGTGTAGAATAAAAGCGTTTTAGGAGACAGTTGTGAATTACTAAAATTTTCATGCAACCGCGTTGAATAATTTCCCCTTTCTATCAAACGGGTTTCTTTTTTTATTTTACTCTTGTGAACTCCATGTGTGTATTGTGATTATATATCTGCGGACAAAGAGTGGGAAAGAACTTTATCAACTAACATGGACACTGTTAGAACCCCCGAAACACCAAGACTCTAAAGAACTTCCGCGTACACTATACCGAATTTATTCGAGGAGTTTGAGAAATAACTGGAATTGCCACGATTGCGAAACTCCAGAGTAGGACGTTGATTTACAACCCTAGTACGACACGAAGCAGAAAAATTGCTCCTTTCATTGATGAACAAAGAAACGGATGGAAAGGATTTGTCACATTCTCTGGATTTTACTAAGCCGATGTTTCTGCGCAGCAGTGAGATTGCTGGACTTTTAACCGATTGTCTATCAACAATTTAGAAATTCAATTTACCCGCGGAATTTCAAGTTTTGGTTGTGATGACTCTGTCTGTTGGTGTGCGTTAATCATTGATGAGCATTATTTGGAATGTCTTACCTTTAATAAGATGGCTGAGATCTGTGGTCAATCAAGACACCTGTGACGAGCAAGGTTTAGACCACGGACTCGATCAACCTGCAGATCCACGTATTATCTGCCAGATAAACCTGCCGGTAATTCGCCTTGTTAATGATCCGCATTAACGCCATTCAAAAGGAGAGGAACGGTCATAACGGAGTGAATTTATACGATATTTTGAGACGGTGGCGAATCTAATAATGGACAGAACAGCGACAAGACAAATCTAGTTCACTCACTCAGAGATCAAACTGACGCATATGCTACGGACCCGGAAAATTCATTTTGTAAAATATATACGTCATGCCATTCGGTTGTGTATGAGCCCCTGCTACTTCTTTCCAGCGAGTCATTGAACAAGCATTTGAGGGTAATTACAATGGAAATTACTGCTTCTCTTCTGGACGACAATCATGTATACCAGTCGTACATTTTGCTGATCAATCTGAAAATCTTGAAGAGTATTTGAACGCTTGGATCAGCAATTTTGAAAAATTAAAAGCTCAAAGAAAGTGCAAATTCTTTTACAAGAAGTGACTATCTTAGGACACATCTATTCGGAAGGGAAGTCAAACCGACCCGATAAACAGCTGGCCGGTAACTACTTGGGAAATGCATCAGAATGTTAGTGAACTTGAAGTGTTGTCTAGCCTTGCGTCTTATTATCGACGATTTAAAAGAACTTTGCAAAATAGAAAGCTACATGAGCTTACAGCAAAATAAAAAGTGGATTTGGATACAAGAGTGCGACGAAGCGTTCAGTGTTATAAGCGTAGTAAACTTAGCCGCACACACTATTCTTGTTACCTGAACGTTAGTGGTGGACTTTTATTCTGGATACAGACGCGAGAGTAGCGGATGCTATAAGGAGCCGTGTTATCTCAAATTCAAGATGGGAAAGAAAAGTAATTGCAGTATGGTAGTAGAACATTGTCAAAGCAAGCGAGAGAATACTGTGTTAGTGCGCCAAAGAATGTTAGCACTTGTGTTTTTCATCAAAAATTTAAACATATCTACTTGGCGTGAATTCAACAGTGAGGACAGATATGATCTCTAGTATGGCTATACAAGTTTAAGACCCGGACGGACAAAATCGCAAGGTGGTTCCAGCAGTTACTGCATTTACTCTTTAAAATACAACATAGACACCGGAAAACGCCACGGCGAAATTAGCCGACAGTCTGAGTAGATGAATAAATTCGAAGGGACTAACTATACGTGCAAAAGTGGTGAAACAGACTTTTCGATCGGAAAGTTAATCAGGTGATATATAATATGTGGAGCGATTAAGAACTTTACCTAAAAGTTCAAACCCCGTGTATTCACTTTCTGGATCTATTAAAAATGTTTGATGAACGTGCGTGAGCGAATATCTTGAGAATTCAAAATGTCAACGTACTAGCCATTCGCCCGTCGAGCGAAACAAAAGTAAACAACCGGAGAACCTAGACTTTGGAAAATATTCGAGAGGGATTACAATTAACCGATCAAAGAGATGTCCCAAAATTTCGAAAATGGAAAATGAAATAATCCCGACATATGAGAAAATCCAGCTATAAGTTGATAATCTTCATTAGGATTTGAAAGTAAGTTCTCTATGCTCGTTGGGAATCTACTTTACGGTGAGAAATGGTGTTTTGTGCCGTGAAATGGATAGATTGGTGATGTCAACGAATTTAGGATTGTGTAACCAAAACATTGAGAGACAACGTCTATGGAAATTCCAATGATGCGCACAAACACAGGACACATGGCGTCAGAAGAACCGTTTAAAAAGATAAATGACAGTCAATTTATTGGCTCATCTAGGAAAAGCGTCCCATGATATGTTAACTTCAAAATGCGACAGTATGTGAGGAACGGAACATCAAATAAAAAGAAACGTGCTTATTATGAAAACCTATCTAAGTGGAGTGAAATTCGGCGATAGCTGTGGGATATAAGCTGCCCGTTCCCCCAAACCAACAGCGGCTTTTTGTATATTTTGGTCAATTGTGGACTATTTCACGAAGTTAACTGAAACTAATTTCCAATTCGTTGCATTGAAGCGAGACGTAGCAAATACTATATTCGAGGATGGATAAAACGTTATGGTTGTCCCGCAGGAATTACATTGGATCAAGGTCACAGTTCGAGAACCCAGTTATTTCCAGAACTTGTAAACGTTTGCAGATTAACAAAACGCGTATAAGTTATCATCCACAGTCAGATGGCATGATCGAACGAATTGAAACAGAACTGTGTAAAAGATGTGCTATCTAAATAATTTCCTGTACAATCAAAATGATTAGGACAAATTCGTTGACGGATTGTATTTTGCTTATAACAGCACGGTGGCATGAGACAACTGCGAATTACACGTACAGAATGGTAATTTGGAAATGAATGGCGGTTAACCTTTAGAATTAGTGACGGAAAACTTAAATCGTGAAGAAGAGACTGTTTCCTACATGCCTTCCAACTCGTCACAGTACACCTTCGAAAGCTTACCGAATTATAGAAAATGTGAGAAGAATGTGGCGGGGAAATAGACGCAATTCGGCAAAACAAAAGACGTACTTATGATAGAAAAGTGCGAGAAATCAATTATGGGCAGTTGGACGATTTAGTGAGATGAAATCAAAAAAATCAAAAGGG
>CAJDSM010034592.1:3922-38245 GCA_903981925.1 Ostrea lurida | reverse complement strand
TTTTTTCAGATCTGCATGGGGACTTACATAAGTCTCAGTGAATTTCACAACTAAGTAAATGTACTTTTCGTTCTGTTTTGGGCCAATTAATCCCCATCGGGGGGCTTGAAACCTTTGACAATGGATTACGAATTAAAACACAAACTTCCGTGCATCATGTTCAACGTTTATAGAGACGTAATTAATTTCCCGATTTGACTTTGATGTCCTTATGAGGCATCAACTCTTTAGAGCGACAAACTACTTCGTGTGACGTAGACATGTTACAGACAGAGAGACAGTGATTATTGTAGGGCGCTGTGCAAAAAACAAATCTCAACAATGTGTTGAAAAGCTGCTCAAGATAACACCAAAATACATTATAGAGTGTTAATATACTCATTACCAGTGTCCTTCACCTTTGACCACTATCCAACGTGACATTAAAATGTTCATGTAAATACTAGTATCTTCATGTACATGTAGTATGCAAAATATATTGTCTTCATTGTGAATGGGGGAGTACAATAGGGCGACGATTTCTATAGGGTTCCCTTATCCTCGATACTGAGCTCAAATTAGATGTAGAATCGGCGCGTGGGTGAACTAAAATGATGGAATATTTTGATTTATCAAACCAAGATTAATTCTGTAAATATTTATCCTACGTCCAGCGCAGGCTTTTATCCCGGAGTAATATGTTTCAATATGTAGGTCAATGACATATTGATACAGTACACAGCTGGTATAAATAAATGGATCTCTCAATTTCAATCGAAAAATGTTAGTAAAGCGGCAGTTGATGATTATTTGAGAGGTCCAGATGTCTCCACAAAAATCACTTGCTGCCTAAAAACATTTCAAACACATTAGGAAAACATTGTATATAATCTGTGGTTATGTTCAGTCAGCAGATCGCTCATGACTTTCGTCGTGTTTATTAAATTCGATATGCCACATTATCAAACTTTGCCGCATATTATGCTAACAGTGAAGATATGAAAAATTGATTATTTCTTAGATAATTTGCTCTTGGGATCGTGTTGTGTATTTGTTATTATCAACTAATATTAGATTTTTAATTACAAAGACTGCAAATGCATTGTCTGCCATGATAACGTCAAACAAAAATCGGTCACAAACAATCCAGGAATCCTCTGTTTTGTACATGTCATGCGTTCTAGGTTTTCAATTGATATGGTCTTAAACATAAAACAATTAAATTAAAAATATCTTATTTCGAATGCAGTAGTATTGCATCATAAAGTTCTTCACGAATCATTCGACATTATTAACTGTGGTCGCCTCGTACCTTGTCTCTGATCCATATCATTTTTCTGAAGAACTCAGTAATAATTTACATATGGAAATGCAGTTAACTAATACCAGTATGTGGGATGTCTTTTGGGGTTTACTTTCTACAATTAAGATAGATTGGTGATAGAAACGCGTTACCTAAACGGACTTTTTTGGACAAAATTAGCATTACAGAGTGCAACCCTTTCAAGCGAATACGTTTGATAATCATGATGAGCAAATTTTCCAACAGAAGGTTTGCTTCTGGCGCAGTTCATTAATGATATAATTCCTATGTCGTTTATCAGAGGTATTTGTTTTTCGCGACACGCCAACATTTATTACTTTGTGAACAGGTGACATGCTCGCACCGACCTTTTCGGACAAATACCAGGAACCACACCTGTACATCTAATGTAATATACCGTTTTATCGTCAGTGTACATGTACACACTAAGTATCAGATGTTTTAGAGGACAGCCTAGCTTTGATGAGACTGTGACATTTGTAACATCATATATCGGTTCTTACTGCACGCGAACCTTCCATAAACTTATTATTAGATACTCCCACCCCTCTACACGGTACATCCCGAAATGTCATTTAGAATTAAATATAACCCACTGTTTGTATAATTGATGAAAACACACGTCGAAAGCCACAAAGGTAATTTTACTG
The DNA here is from genome assembly GCA_903981925.1 of Ostrea lurida. Classification (NCBI taxonomy): domain Eukaryota; kingdom Metazoa; phylum Mollusca; class Bivalvia; order Ostreida; family Ostreidae; genus Ostrea; species Ostrea lurida. Next base: position 36,292 of record CAJDSM010034592.1, on the reverse strand, counting down.
AATTACGTATATTTGAGAATATTTTTCTGCTATCATATTAAGGTGACACTATACACTTATCATAATTATATATAAAATGTTGAAAGTTGATTTGTGGACTCAACTTAAACAATTCACCAAAGGGTCTTCCATAATATTAACCACGATACTCTTTAAACTGATTTGTGAATAAGTGGTTTTGTCCATAGTGTCCATATATGATAAAACCTACCAGATTGCCCCGCCACCGCACGTCACCAATGGGCTGTCGTCCGATTTGCCAAATTCTTCTTGGATGATAGTCACCAAACATTTTTCACTCAAACAAGGCACTGATACGTTTTCGACAGACATTAAACTTTCCAAAGACATTTTTTTCTACTTTGAAAATAAAACTTTCATCTTCATGAGTGTAGTTCCGTGACAATTAAGTAAAGTCCCTGGTTTAGTTTACTATTCCGCTGCAGCTTGAAATGCAACGCACGCTCGAATACGCAAAATTGATGAATACCAATGACAAAACGCATCATAAATTGTGCAGTTTCCTCGATCAGATCAATCGTGGAGTTTATTGAGCCTTTATCTAATTCTCATTTACTGTTGGGTTTTCCATAAATCAGTCGTTTATCGGGCGTTAGAAATTCTATTTAAAGTTTTCTTCTGTTGCTTTAAACTATAGCTGACTAATCAAATGGACGCTGTTCAGTTTTCAAATTACAACAGGTTGACTTTAACGACTAGGCTTTTAAAAAACTCTTTACGGATTTTATTTTAAAGGGTGTTGTATCTAGAATAAAAGTTGAGAGAGTTTTGTCGGTATTTCTCCTGCTTGGAGGACCTCACATCAAAGAAATTGTTTAAAGCGATTAACATTTAACGGAAGTTGATGAAGCCCAGAACTTTTGGATTACTTCGATTGTACATTTTGAGTTTCACCATCTTCGATGTCTGCGTGCGCAGAGTAGTGTTAGTCTATCCATGGCGTCAGTCCTAACAGTATCGATGGCGATTTAATATGTCATGAAACATTCATCACATATCAGATTTTTTTTAAAGTTCCCTTCTAGTGCTCCGCGGCCGTCGCCTTGTGTGATATTTTATCAAGTGCACGGACGAATCTTATCGTGTCAAAATGATCAAATTTTAAAAATAAAATTCCTTGTATATTCATCTGAAAGGGTGATAAAAATGTTGGGAAATGTAATGTTTTTAGAAGCCGAATGTACATGTAAGCGGCCTTCGTGAAAAAAAAATCTTAGATCTACGCAATGTGAATACATTGTCGTTAGGTTATGCTGGCTTTGATAGACTTGGATTCATCTGAGCGTTTATTTAATCACATTAACTTGAAACACGACTCGCAAATTTTACATTCCTTTCGGAATAACGCTGAAAAGATGTGGAACACAGTTTACAGATTGAATTTAAACATTACAGGAACAAGCATTATATTGAACTGATGTTTGGGTTGTTTGTCGTATTCCTGTAGAGTTTTAATTTCAAGCTAGCTGTCTTCTCCAGCAATGGGATAAATTTATTGTTTGCTGCTTTAGAATCGTAATTCTACGTAGCTATTCTTCATTACACTAATTTCTGTAATTTTACAAAAGGATGCAGTGTCGTCAGCGAGGAAATCTGTTTTAATTTAAAATGCCCCCTGGTGTCTGTATGAATTGCGAAACGGAAAATTCTAATGAACATCTCAATGAAAACAATTAACTTGTGTATACCGGAAATTTTTGTTTCCCGCTGTGTTTTAGAGCATGTTCAGCGACCGTGATAGAGTGTATACAAAACATGAAAGGTATTCTTCCGTGAAGATTTTCAAATATGGTTTACTAACGATGGCGATATATGCTGTTGTTCAGAGGTTTACAATGAGAGTTAATTTTAATTGGCGCTTGCTTCCTAGACGGGAGGTATCGGGTTTACTGATTCCAGTGACGCTTCAAAACTATAAGTTTTTATAGGGAATTGTCCTTCCCCAGGTACATGTACCCCAAATTAGAAATGAGAGACAGCTAATTGTACAGGACTGTCAATAATATACTATCAAAATGGTGAGCTAAAGGTGTTAACATGAAAGTTATAGTTGAATTTAGTTTTAATTTTCGTGATCCGTGAAGTTTAACACACAGCCACAAAACAATTCCTATGAAGAACATTGCACAATAAGTAGACCTTTAATCAATTATAAATTACATGTACAATGTTAACTAACTACTAACTTACTTCCCATGAAAAGAGGAAAAGCTCATTAATTTTAAGCAAGATGCCCACAGGCCTTTTCAGTCACCTGAATGTTAAAAAATTATTACTTCGCTGTAGGGAGACAGACGTCTTCCTAATACCGTATATCAGGTTTTTTTACGCGTCATGTTTTTTCCACGAACTGGAAATCATCGCAAACAAAGCGGAAAATGGATATACGCGGAAAAAACCTGATATACGGTATAATCCATAATCCATACGAAATGAAGGCATATTATGACTTACATGTACATAGATGTAATATCACTTCTAGTCCAAACTGCGAATGTGGACTTCAAGAGGGCGCCCATCATTTCGTGTTTGTGTAGCTTAGAATATTCAACATATTTAGCGGCCGATTTGATGCTTTGCATTAAAATGATCTTGTTGACGTCTCAATATGAGTGAAATATTCTCGACGGGACGAAAAACAACAAATAATCAATCAACTTGTTTGTGTGTAATAAATACAGAAATGCAGGACTATATTTGGATATTTAGAATGAGCAGTGGACCTTTAATCATAATTATAAATTTCACGACCCTAGGGGTAGGGGTTCTGGCATTAGGGTGAAGCCAAACTGGTCAGTGATGAAAGGTGTTAACAATTAACCATTTTTTCTTCTTCTTGATCACCATCATCCCAATTCTTTTCAACTTTGGTATAAAGCATCGTTGGAACAAGGGGACGTAAATTGTAAAATTCGGAACTCTTGCACTCCTGGGGCCATAGGCGAGGTGCAAAAACTGCCAAATTTTCAAATATCTTTTCTACCCCCACACATTTAGGAGAAAATATAAATGCATGGTTATAATGCCCATGGAGCCTTCTACTCAAATTGTAAAATTCATGGTCCCAGGCCATAGGGTGGGGCCAATGTGACCTACAGATGAACATGTATTAAATCCTTTCTACTTTAATTTATTATTGAGAAAATCAATATGCATGGTTATGATGTACATGAAGCCCCTTACTAAAATTGTAAAATTCATGGTCCCTGGGTCAGGTGTTCGGGGCCAAAGGAAGTGCCAATATGACCAATTAGTGAACATATATTAAATCTTAAGAAATATTTCCCTCTACTCCCATATGTGTTTATGAAAAAAAAAATGCATTTTTATGATGTCCTCTATAGTTCATGGCCCATGAATCAGAGGTTCAGGCCCTAGGGCGGGGTTAATATGACCATACAGTAAACCTATATTTCAAATTAGAAAAAAAAATCTTTTCTACTTTCATATATATTTGAGAAAAAAATCTAAATGCATCATTGGAAAACATCTTCTTTAATGCTATTGATATCAATTTGAAATTAGATAGATATTTACATCTAGAATGAGTAGTGAGCCCTTTATCAAGACTATGAAATTCATGGCCAATGGGTCTGGGGTCAGAGGCCTTAAGGTGAGGCCAGTATGACCATACAGTGAGAATGTATGGAATTTTAAAAATCTTCTTCTCTGCTTCCATATACATGTATATAATATAGGAGAAAAACAAAATGCTTGATTTTGATGTCCATGAAGCCTCTACTAAAATTTTGAAATTCATGGCCCCTGCAGATGAGGAATGTTGAAATTACTTTTATGCTTCAAACTTCCATTTGGTCCGGCCACTCCGGGTTAGAATAGGCTTCCAGCATCCCCTTGCGTGTCGTAAGAGGCGACTGAATGGGGCGGTCATTCGGATGAGACCGGAAAACCCGAGGCCCCGTGTCACAGCAGGTGTGGCACGAAAAAGATCCCTCCCTGCTCAAAGGCCCTGAGTGCCGAGCCTAGGCCTAAATTTTGCAGCCCTTCACCGGCAAATGGTGACGTCTCCATATGAGTGAAATCTTCTCGAGTGGGACGTAAAACAGTAAATAATCAATCAATCAATCAATCAATCAATCAAACTTCCATTTCATATTCATACTTTGGAAGATAATAACATGTGGACAAAATTCCACATTAAAGCTTGCATGCACAATATGATATTTCCTATAGGTGACCGTTAAAGTTTGTGGGCCTCTTGTCTTAAACGTACATAATCGTAGGTGAAACCACATATACAAGGTCAAAGATCTTAGACCATAAGGAACTGTTATAGGTCATAATACCCGAATTTCAAGCAGATATAAAGATCAACATTTTTTGGTAAAGTTTTACAGTAGAAAAAAAATGTAAGAAATGCTAACTCTAAACAATCAAAGTTCCGCTATTTGTTCACAGCCGAGCACACCTGTTTATTGCTCTGTCCAGTCCCTAATAATGTAATATCTAAGTTAATTCTAGTCCTCTTTTAAAAGAAAATAATTTGTATACATAGTACATATTGTAAAACACAATTCTCGTAAAAATAGAAAGTTGTGAAACTTCTCGAAGACCCGGTCATTTGTATCGGTAAATATCACCAATACATCGTGCAGTACACCCTCCCTCGTGATACATGTATGTGGTATCGACCCCGGGGGTATCGAATCATATCGCTGCCACGAAGTTTTGTTTAGAACGTGTTAGAAAACTTGTATGGCAGTTTATGGAAAGGTGAATATAATGACCAGTAAAACAGGACACTGATCCCACGATACAGGTATCATTATAATATCAGATAAACGTCATAATAGTTAGTAAACTAGTAGACTATGACGCTTTAATTTTCCTCGAACTGAATGGTTAAACTGTACCACGTGACTGTCGTCTGCATACTCGTCATGTAGAGTAGCGGTCGATTGTGTGACGTTAGATATGTAATCGTGTCGGCGTCGAGATTCTCTCAAACCAAACGAACTATGATGAACAAAGATGCAGCGAAGATTTTCAAAAGTAACATGTTAAGAAATTGACAATAAAATCGGACGAAATATCACTTTGACTTTTACATGTACGTAGTCGTCGAGACGATAGAACGCACCACAAAGTAAATTCGCTGGAGATAATTCGACATGACATAAAAAGGTGATTAAAGTCACCTCGTTTCTACAGGAAATTAACATCGTGAAAGATTCTTCATTTACTGACAATAAAACATCACGTTTCAAAGCTGTTTTATTTAAAGTCAAAATGGAAGAGCTTAACCACCCTTTTTATCTCGGACACTAATCTTAAGGAATAGCATCTTGCCATTGTTACCGCAGAAATATGTAAATTTCACCTTCTAAAACTGCTTGTAGCCACAAAGACTTGTTGCAATATTGATTATTTAAAACAGACATACAGTAACTATAACATGAGACATATATCACCTTTAATGCTGAATTCAATATTGTTGATATATATTGCTCATTTTTAACAGAATTAAATACATGACATATAGCATTCAGTTCTTCTGTGCATATCATACAATGGTCGTTGAGGAAACAGACATTCTTAAAGTATTACATATCAATTCAATTCCCCTAGCGACCCCGCGTCATGGCGTCTGCGTAATAATTTTACGTCAACTGTTTATGCCAAATATTTTTATAATCTTATGTAACTAATTTTCACGAGAAAGGAATGCACCAACTTGCAAGCATGGCTGAAAAAAGTGTGGGAAAACTGATTTGCCAGACTGGCAGACGGACAAAACGCAAGCTTACATTATATGGTGTCCTATACAGTCATAACATAATATCGAATTTTAAAGAGTTCCAAAAACATATTAGGAGTGATGTCAATTTCTAAAATTGCACGTAAAATTCAAAGTCTTGTCTTAGATTTAGAACGGAACTTTAAAAAGTGGTTTCGAAATCAAGTTTTAAATTATTGGCCAAAATAATGAATTTTCACAAAATGTCGAGTAAATTAATAAATAAGAATATTTAAAGTAGTTCCAAGTCTTAGCTACTTGTATTATAAGTCTTAAAAACTGTAAAAGTTATTCAATCTTTTCTTGGTGAATGTGGTCGTTTTTCTAAAAACAAGTAATAATGTACTATCTTACTTTTATTCTATATGTTACTTGTACACTCTGAAAACACAATTGGTAGTTACATGTATGTATTGCATTAATTTGTAAGTGTTGTAAAATACTCAAAATGTATGGCAATTTTATAAACTATTGTAATGGGAGAGGGCAATCTAAGTTTTTGAACTTGTGCCCAATCCTTTTGGCACTACATATATTGGATGAAATAGAAACCGTAAAATCATGCATATTTAGAACGTTTTGATTAATCAATCCTTCCGCCACAAAATATAGTCCCTACCAAACCTTTTCAAAATCTGAATTAATACAAAATTTTCAACCGGATAGAGTTTACTTGTAGTTGTGTACTATTCTTGCACCAATGCCCGGAGGGGGGGGGGGGGTCGGTCGGTATCGAATCAGTAAATACCTTGTAGTTATAGCGTCCTGCGCAGTTGTGTTCAAAAGGTAGTGCGCCAACTTCCTTAAATAATTCTCTGGTGACCGATAAAGTCTCTGGCTCTCGTGTTGTCTGTCGTTTTAATCAGGTTCCGGCTCTCTTTCCGTTGAGTTTCTTTAATGATAACAAAATGCGCTGTTTAAATGACTTAAGCTTGATGTGTATTTTATATCAGTTAAGGAAATTACCAAAAGAAAACATAATGAGTTTAATTACAGCATTAATTCAATTTTGGGGTATAATGTGGGACATAGCCTGAAATGGATCAGTTAACGCTCTTTATTGATTTCTTGTTGATTGCGAATTAGACATCTACTCCATTTCCCTGATAAATATTTACCGGTAGGGCTCACGGCGGGTGTGACCGATTGACATGGGGTGCTTACTACTCGACACCCGACACACTTCTGGTATATTCAAGGGGGTTTGTATTTCTTGTAGAAGTTACGAAACCCACAAGATATGATAGAATGTAACAGAAATTGTTTTTGACTTACAGAGGCGGATCAAGCAAGCGAAAAATGTACATTTCAAAATGAAACAGACCTGATGTATACCATCTTGAATAAAATATATTTGGTTTAAGCCATTATACATATATCATGCGGTGAATGTATTGATTTTTTACCACAGTAATTTGGGTGGTGCAAGAAGATTCTAGCGTTACATGGATTATGATTATGATTATTTACTGTTTTACGTCCCACTCAAGAATATTTCACTCATATGGAGACGTCACCCGGAGAAAATCTGTTTATTATCCAGTGATACATGTTGGATTTCTATTTTATTTCTATTTGACAATGGCCTACAATGGTACGGCGGTGCATGATAAAAATTACGAAAGTAGTTCCGGATGTTGCATGGTCGGAAAGGAGGGGGAGGGGGTGTCATCTTACCATATTCTACAGAAATAAAATATCCTTCATTTGTTTGTATGCGACCAGGGACTAGAATACAATATGAATTAATTGATTTTCATATGCTTTCCAGATTTGTGGAGGGTCGTAACAACTTCGAATTAAATACATTGTCAGATGCTCGTGAAATTTTTATTTTTTGCTTTGCTTTTTAATCTTTGAAATTGGATTGCCAATTTGGCATTTGATTTCGTGCAAAGTAATCAGACCTTTATACTGTGCATTTCATGATTTCATTAGAAATTGTTGAATATGTTCATGAAAAAGCATTGTATAATTTGTAAATGATAATAAATATTTCACATCTTATGAATGTACTATTATTTTATTGGATATAAATATAATTTGTATATAAAAAGTTTGATGATTGTCAAATCTACACAAGTCATTAAAAAGAAATTTGAAAAAAAATCAGAGCATTGTACGTCTTACTCTGGTACATCTAGTCATTTTTATATATTTGTGATGTACATACAAGTTTGAAAAGGTTAGTACTGCCACCCATATCAAGTTTACAATTAACATATCACGTTCATATATGAAAAGATGAAGATAACAGTGAACAATGATCAATCTCATAAGTCGTAAACAGAACACATATTAAGGGTTAAGCAAACACAGACCCCGAATATACCAGAAAAGGCATAAAGTGTCTAGTGCCTAGGAGGAGTAGAAGTCCCCTGTCGACCGGTCACATCCGCCATGAGGTCTTTATTTTCATTAGGTAAACGGGGTAATCTGTAGTCAAAATCAGTGTATAAAGAACGGCCTACCAATTGATATGATACACGTCAGTCGACATTGACACAATAACAGGTTATATTTGCAAACTAGATTGTTACAACGACCGTAAAATATGCAAAATGTTGACTTTAAACGACTATTCAAGCGCCAGTAATATCCACTTGTTTGTCATATCCTCCCTTAATTTAAAACTGATCATACGCAGAACAAGTTCTTGGGTATCGAATCAGTTGTGGGTCATGAAAACCATATGGAGGTGATGATGGAACGCTGCTACATAAATATTGGAAGTTGAGGCTGGATAAGCTGAAATCCCGTTCGTCATAAAGTTATAAAATTTGATTCACTGTATCAAATCGACATAAGAATGAACTGATTAGTAGATAAAACGTCGTCAGTATATCTAAAGTCCAGTTAAAGACCACAGCTAGAGGGTTTTTCTTCTGTAGAAGCTTTGGAATATATTCTACCTCGTAAGAATATAAAATTATTTCAGCTATTAAAGGAACACAATTTGTGCTCATGGGAATTCCAGTAGACTGTTGGAAGACCTGATCATGAAATACTACTAATATATTGTAAAACGGAGTAACCCGCAGTCCAATAGCGACATAATGGGTGTGGAGAACGTTACCCTTTGTTAGACTGTTATTTTTCTACTAGATTTGACGACGGGTAATCCTGCTTACTTTGTTTCGTCTAAGGGCTCACGGCGGGTGTGACCGGTTAGCAGAGGATGCTTACTCCTCCATGACACCTAATCCTACCTTCACTTTTGTTAGAGGTCCGTTTTGCCCTACACCCGACTTTGTATATGTTTTTCGGATTATGATTATCGTTAACCATTGTTAAGGGCCCCAATTTATTTACCCAATGACGGGTTATATAGATGAATTAGAATTATGCAAAATGCTGAATTTAGACCAAGATTGTTGAGAAACCCCTGAAACGTCAACTTGTTTGTCATTAACTTGCTTCGATTTAAAAACTGCTCATGCACAAAACAAACTCTTCCGTATCGAATCAACTGAGAGACATAAACAGCATATGCTGGTGATAGTGGGATATTGCTACATCAATATGGGAAGTTGATGATGTAGAAGCTGTTTCATCCCGTTCGTCATAAAGTTGAATTATTAGTTTGCCGGCCACATTTGTGTTTAATATAAAATCTAAGTACGAAGCAGATGTAAAACCCTGTTGTGTCTTTTAGTTCGCGTTTACTGAGATATACCGGTATTGAATCAAAGTATGAATGAAATGATATGTGTTAATAGATAAGATCTAAATGTTAAATTGAAGACCACTGCAAGAAATTTTTCTTTTTTCCACAGGAAGAATATAAAAACATGTCAGCTAACAAAAAGGCACAATTCGTACCAATAAAAAGTCCAACAGACTTTGGGACTTTTAAGGAAATCTAATATATAAACGGTAAAAATCGTCCGGTCAAAATGTAAACAAGGGAGAAATAAGCCTCAAAAGACAATGTGTCTACAATGTGACAATTCTATAAACGTCATAGTCACGCGATCTCCTTACATGGAAGTAGAATTCAAAATCACGCCTTTAATGTTTGTAGTAAATAGCTTATATTCGACGTATTTCTAAACTGTAAATGCAAAAATATATTATTAGATAACACATGCATACTTATATGTTACTAAATACGTACTCAAAGAGAAAAAGGCCATGTGTATACATATGCATCGCAAAACAATAATACAGTACTGCGCATGCCTACATCCCTAGCAACCTTGTTATTTTTTTTATAGGTTAGTAATATTATATATAATTAGAAACAAGTGCTTTGCTCTAGATCTTGTGTATCTTTTTACTTTCAATGTTGTAATTACGTATGGAAGCATAGCTTTATTAGATGTATACATAGAAAAACAAATCTTTCGTAAAAATACAGATCATGTTACTTTAAAAATACATGTAGTTCACATTTGACAAATTGTAAACTGGAGAGGAAGTAAAAATATCTAGATTTTTTGTGATTATGTCTATGTAAAAGTTGCTCCTCTCTAGCCTCGGTGATCACGGTTTAAATAAACTAAAATTTATACTACACAAGAACAAAATGAAGACCTGTGGTTCTTTGGAAGATTTCTTAATACCTTTCTTATATAAAATGATTTCTTTGTACACTTTATACCCCAACTGTGCTCCCGCCAATTGGAGCTTGGTTTGAAGAAAAATGGAAACTACTCTACATGAGGACACCTGTATAGCATGTACAATTGTAAATGAGTCATGGTGCGATCTAAAGGTACAGTGTGTATGAAGATGTCATACTTGTTGAGAGGAAGACTAATAAGGAATATCCTACCCGTGTTCAGTCTTATATAAAGCATACGACCCCAAATCTTTAAAGGTCATGGTGTTGACAAGCCTTAATATTATTTACTATCCGTCTGTATAAAGATGCATGCATATTAATTATAACATATCCTCGTAGTTCTTCATAGTATTCTAAAATATTTTTCTTATACATTTGAACTCATTGTTCTTGAGTAAGCTATTCCTTAAATTTCAACAATGAAAAGCAAATTCATTATGTTTTCCTTGCATAACTTATAATTACGTCAATACATTACAGAAACTCTCGTAATTGGCCATGCATGCACAGATTACACTCGTTTTCCCGGGGTTTGTGCATCGTCTGGTTCATGCCATGTTCCTTCGTCTGAACTATGTACACCAGTATACGGGTTAGACTGGTACGACCTTTCCTCCTCTCTGAGATACTCAATGGAATGGTCACTTCCGGAAATCCTCTCTCCATCAGCTCTGTAGGCAGCGTTATCGCTGATTACGTCGAGGTAGGTGCCTTTCTTTTCAGCTTTTTCATGTCGTTTTCGACAGACGAAGACTGTGATAATGGCGCCAATGATTATCAACACTACAGCGCCTCCCAGGGAACCGGCTATTGGTCCTACTAATTCTTCTGGGTCGGGATCCGGATTTTCTATAGGCCCGATTTTCGAACATTGTGTGTCTGAAAAATTGATAAAGTTATTACTTTCCTTTACTAGCAATGCACTACAGTTTCTGTGTATCAATATCAGAAATAGTTTCACAGTACGTTGGTTTAGGAGAAGAATATTACTATATCCTATGTACCGGTCGCGGTAGTTCAGTGGTTAGAGCGTTCGCTTCGCAACCGGGAGGTCATGGGTTCGAGCCCCCCCCCCCCCCCCACCCCTCGTACCATTGCCGCCCCAAACCTAAGACGTGAAAATAGGTAGTGATAGCTCCTTCGCCAAACGCTCGACGTTTAGAAGCGAGAATCACGGGTCTTTAAAAACGGAGGTCCCGTGTCACAGCAGGCATTGGCATGCTAAAAATCCCTCACTGCAACGGTCCTGAGCGCTAGCATTCAGGGTTCCTTAGCATGCAAATGCCTGCAGTGACACGGAAACTCCGATTTTAAGGTCATATCCGAAAGACCCATGATTTTCTCTTCTCAATGCCAAGCCTTTGGCGAGGGAGCACTACCCATTTCGCATCTTAGATTTGACGCGGAACTCACGACCTCCCTGTTGCAAAGCGAACGCTCTAACCACTGAACTACCACGAAAAGGGGTGGAGAAAAGCAAGTAGCAACAATACAAAAATAATCCGTGTTTAGACAAGCCTTAAAATTCCTATTTCGAGGGAGAGATCTACAACGTATACCGTATAAAGGAACTACTCAATCTTATAAGGAGTTCCGAAAGGCTATAGTAAGTGCACGTTTCTGACATATCGCACGCCCCGTAGTCATAATGAGGCACTACAGCTTACAGATGTTGAATTTACATTGCACGAATGATGAATTACATGCGGTACATTTGAGTTGTGTTAACAATGATAACAACTAGCATCTGCAAAAAACAAAGGATGAATTAATCTATGTCTCAAAACAAGTTTTGTATTTATATATTATTAGAATTGGAACAAACTGCATATTGTCAACTAAGAAGACTCGAATACACATTTCTGTCTAAATGCCCTACAAATAACGCATTGCGTAATGAAATTTACATCATTAGATTGATAATGCAATGATAAGTACAACAATTGTCAAGTAAACGTTACATAAAAAAAATCTACATTTAGAAGTATAATTTCTATATTCAAACTGAACGAATAGCAAATTTCGTGGTTAGAAATACACATTTAAGGGGATAGTACTTTGATCCCTTTGGCTTTCCATAGCGCTCTGGAGTTGCAAAAATAATTCTGCTTTTTCTAAAGGTGCATTTACGTTTTGTACAGTATAAGCAAAATCAAAGAAGTCTTAAAATGAAAAAGAATTTAATCCCTATGGTTTTGGCCCTAACCCAATGCCTACCCAATGGACGATGAAATTTATAACTTTGGTTAAGGGTTTCCTGCTTCTCCTAAATATCCTATTTATTTTCAATTTACTATCAATAGCATTTACTGAAAAGATGCAGGTAACGAACAGTGATCAATTTCATAAGTCTTAAACTGGGCACAAATGAAATGTTTGGCAAACACAGACCCCTGAATATACCAGAGGTACATGTAGGATCAGGTGTCTAGGAGGAGTAAGCATTCCCTGTTGACCAGTCACTCCTGTCGTGAGCCCTATGAATGTTTTGCACATAATTTCTATATGTCAAATTTGGACCTACCCTAGGTATAGAATATTTACCCCGGGAATCATAAAATGGAAGGTTTTGTAGACGTCTTCTTGCTCATCATGAGCATGTATTTACTTTTCTTGCTCATATACAGTTATAAAGAAGCAGAATTGTAAAAAGAAATGTCAATTTAGACAGATTTTGCCCCAGTAGGCCCTTCAATTTACAATTTATTTTCCTCTTGTAGCTGCGTCATACCTAAATAACTATCAATTGTTAAGCAGATCATTAGAAATATGTCACCTGAGTGACTCAGGAAACCTATAAAATTCAAACTCTCAATAACAAGCACTGCGGCCCATTTTCCTCTTCATTATTCTTGACAAATATTCTTTCAAAAGAATTGACAATCATAAAAAAAAATCAAGTTCGAACTCGTGTTAGAGAAAGCAGTATAAATTATCAACACAATATAATATCACTTTGTAGATTATTCAAATATTGTCCTCTTGATTTTTCATCCACTGAGGAAAACACTGTTTACTGTAAAATTTTACAAATGAATTATCAGTAGTTACATATCTAACTACATATTATATAACATTTGTGCTAACCTTTTCCCTTTTGAACTTTCCCAAATGGGCATGTCTCGAAAATATTGCAGCATCTTTCCGATGAAGGGTACTCTCTTCCATTCTGGTCCTGAAGGCACCAGCTGCACCCCGCCACCTGGTAGCATTTTCTATGAAAAGGGGGAGGTAACAGTGATCAATCTCATAAGTCCTAAACGGAATAGAAAATAAAAGTTGGGCAAACACGGACCCCTGGATATACCAGATGTAGAATCAGGTGCCTACAGATTTGTCGAAATGTGCATCTGGTGCATCAAAATTGGTACCGTATATTATGATTTATATTATGACCCCTGGGTCGAGGCCTCTGCTGGTGGACTGTTAGCCCCCAATGGTCTCTATAGCGCAGTTGCTATTTACTATGTTACTAGCTTGAAAATACGGATATTTATTTAATTGCAGTGGTAAAATTTGAAGTTTATTTCAAAATTAAGGATTATCTCCCTCAGGCATAGCTATCCTCGAGAAAGTATTTGACTCCAGTCTTTGGCACTACATTGTTCACTTTTTTAAAGTTTTTATTCTTGTTTCGGATTTCCAACATTATCGGTTTGAGCATCACTGAAGAGACATATTTGTTGAAATGCGCATTCTGGGTGCATCAAAATTGTTACCGTATATGATTTATATGCGACCATTCCTAACCTTTCGCCACGGGTCCACTTTAATTGAGGAATCTTGAGGAACCTTACATGGCATAGTGCGCAATATTACAATGTACATACAAACGATTTTTAGGAAGGATAAACGATTTTAAAAGGCAAATATACATGTCTTTCACTTGTATAAACTGGCGTCCCCCCAAAAAAAACATATACAAAATCAAGTGCAGGGCAACACGGACCTCCGACAAAAGCAAAGGCAGGATCAGGTGCCATGGAGGAGTAAGCATCCTCTGCTGACCGGTCTCAACCGCCGTAAGCCCATAGTTCAAACAAAGTAAACGGGGTTAATCGTCGTCAAATCTAGTACGAAAATGACAGTCTAACAAGGGGGTACGAGACAATTCAGTCAACATATGAATTAGTGATAATTTGTAATCGCAAACAAGGTCATTATAGCGACCGTAGAATTTGCGAAATGATGACTTTAAACGATATTCGTTGTCTTGACTCCACTCTTCTCATCACCACAGACTACGTGAATACAGTACAAGATGTGTAAATCCACAAAGTAGTCTTGTATCCACAAAATACTACACATCAGTTTTGTATTTCACGAATAAACTTTTACGTATAAAGTAATAAATGAAATACTACACATCAGTTTTGTATTTCACGAATAAACTTTTACGTATAAAGTAATAAATGAAATACTACACATCAGTTTTGTATTTCACGAATAAACTTTTACGTATAAAGTAATAAATGAAATACTACACATCAGTTTTGTATTTCACGAATAAACTTTTACGTATAAAGTAATAAATGAATGAAAACAAACTCAAAACAAATGTCTTGCATCCCTGTTGTAAAGGAGAACAACTTGTTTTTTTTTAAATATATCATTTACATGACCACATACAGATCGACAGGAAACTAATAGCCCCTTCTGTGAGGGACTAATAAAAATAGAGAATCTTACAACGCTTGTTGCATTAATTTATTTTAATATCAAAATATTTATCTATTTATTAAAATACACGTATCATAAATTAAAGCGATTAATCACACTAATAGAAATATTCTGGATGTATTTCTTACGGATGCTAATAAATGTATTTATTCCGGATGTCAATGAATGCATTTATTCCGTATGTTACATGAAAAGGCAACGAAAACGAACAGTGATCAATCTCGTAAGTCCCAAACAGAATACAAAACAAGAGTAATAATACAATGTTAAATATAAATATAACAACCAACTTACGATTCATCAACTCGGGTATTGCAATGAACATCAAAGCAAGGTTGCAAGTTTTTTATTTTTTTCAACTCTAGATTTAGATCAACTTTGATGTTTGAATCTGGTAATCGTGCACTGCAAATGTGGTATAATTCCCTGTTAAGATAAAATATTCTTTGTAATTGTTTGATAAATGTAATTGTCTAACTGCACAAAAAGGTGCATTACTTGCAACATGGTATATTGTAAGATAACACCCCTGCAATAGTTGTTCAGAACACGATGGTTTCTCATTGACAATATCTTTGTAGTTTTTGACAATCAGGTCTTCCAACAGTCTGTTGGAATTCCAATTGGCACGAATTGTGCTCCTTTATCAGCTGACCTATTTTTATATTCTTATGAGGCAGAATTCATTCAAAAGCTTCTACATGAAAAGAAGAAATCTCTAGCGGTGGCCTTTAATTCGATATTTCGATATATTGACGACGTTTTATCTATCAATAATAATGATTACCATTCATATGTCGATTCAATATATCCCAACGAACAAGAAATAAAGGACATCACAAAGTCTCCCATGTCCGCTTCGTACTTGGACATTTTATTGAACATTGACATCTTGGTCTCTAACATTTAACTAGAAATCCACCACGAGCCGATATCATTGTTCTTGATTGCAAGTACTTTTAAATAGAATACAAAATACACAAAATAACTACATGCAACGACAATTTGCCGTTCTTCTGAACTTTGTCATTTACATTTCTTCTTGAAAACAACAGACAATCAGATATTTATGCAAGGTTCATTCCCATTTCCTGAGAGTTGATATTCAGTAAACTGCAGAATATTTTTTAAAATGAACACTCAGACCTGGAGACTTTAAAACATTTCTAGCACGGTTTCATTCTCAAATTCAAGTTTCATGTTCTAAATCATTAGAAAACTTTGATGCTTCCATATTCTTCCATTTTTAACAATATCTACCCATGCCATCTGCATTGTGGTGTAAACAAATTTCAGCATACAATAGATATCACGGATTCTTGTACATTAATTTAACGCTGTACAGATAAAAATTATTTTGACTTAAGTATAGCGTTCAACCTCCTACTCTGACCCCGCCTGAAATTGAAGGTCAAGGTGAGCTTGAACATGAATATACACTGCATGAGTATGGATATTCATAGCTTCGCCTGGTCGAAATAGCTCAGTGGGTAGAACATTCCTTTTGTAACCGTAATTTTCTAAGTACGAGCTTTGCTCCTGTCATGGTTGCGTCAAACTTAAGACGTACACATTTGTATTGATTGACCCTCTTTGCTACAACTTCAAGCGCTGTGTATCAACCAAAATAGTTGGTACTTCACCGCAACCAGGTACATTCTCTGAATGAGTTCACATATCTCTAAAGCAACGTATACACAACGAACCAAATAAACTATAAAACACACTATTACCCAGATGTTGTTTTTTCTTGGCAAGAATCATAAGGCACGACCTTATGGCAAAGACAACAATCGGATCCGCTGCTAGTGCAGGAATAATCCAGCGGTGAAAGTTTAGGATCCTGTCATATAAATAAACGAGACATCAGTTGTTAGCACAAAGCTGAGGACAATGTAAAGGCAAATATAATGGACAGTGATCAATCTCGTTAAGTCACAAATAGAATACAAAACAAGATATGGGCAAACACAGACCCCTGGACACACCAGAAGTGGGATCAGGTGCCTAGGAGGAGTAAGCATCCTCTGTCGACCGGTCACACCCGCGTTGAACCCAAAGTCTTGATAAGGTAAACGGAGCAATCCGTAGTCAAGTCAGTGTGTGAAAAACGGCTTAACAATGGCTATGAAACACATCATTCAGACAGCATTTGACTCAATGGTACGACATATTGGAAACTAAATCGTAATAACAACCATAGAATATACGAAATGCTGCCTTTAAACGTGAATGTTGAAACAGAAAGTAAAGCCATTTAATGAATTTTGTAACTTATATTCAGCTGAAACATGCGCAGTGTTGACAACCTTGTCTTTGTGATTTTTAGCTATTTGATATATCGAAATTGCCGTAATGTGGATGAGCTCCGCCGACCTATTAGTTCCAATAAGACATGTATACTTATTTATTTTACTGAACGTGACTTGCTAAGATCTGATACAAAGAGGCGAAGTTAACATGTTGTTAAACGTACTCATAGTTCCAAATCAACATATTCAAAGTGGAGTGTAGGCGCACGTCCTCGACGAAAGGCAAAGCAGGTCATGGTGTCTGGAGGAGTAAGCATTCTCTTGTCTTCACTCCGGTCCCATATTACCCGCTATGAGCCCTTGGCAAAGTGAACGTGGTGTTAAACGTAATCATATTCCCAAAACAATATTTACAAACTGGTGAAGATAGCGAAGGCTTGATCAGGTGTCATGGAGGAGTAAAAATCCTCTGTCTGCCAGTCACACCCGTCATTTTCCTACTAGATTTGACGACAGGTAATCCCGTTTACTTTATTTCGACTAAGTGTTCACGGCGGGTGTTACCGGTCAGCAGAAGGATGGTTGCTCCTCTATGGCACATGCTGCTGATTTTGCTTTTGTCGGAGGTCCGTGTTGTTCTACACTCTACTTTGTATATATGTTCTTTGGATGATGATTACGTTGAACACAATGTTAACTTCGCCTATTTATATAGAAAGGGAACGTTGACGATTACAAAGTCATCACGCTTATCATATAATGTAATTGTCAGTCTGCCATTAGAATCAATCCAAATATGAAGCAGGGATGTCAGATTCTTGGGTGTCATTTATTTAGAGTTCGTCGGGATATATCAAATGGACATAAGTATGATTGCTAATTGATAGGACATCATCTATAATTATAAAAATTATGATTATTAATTGATAAAACATCATCTATATATAAGGTTGAAGGACAAGGCAAGTTAGTTGTTTTTATTATATCGTAACAGTTTTTGAAGAAATTCTGCTTCGTATAAAAATAAGTCTGCCAATAAGGGGCACAATTAGTGCCCATAGGAATACCTACGGATTGTTGGAAGACCTGGTCTCAAACTACATAAATATCATCTATAAGACCAAGCATGCTCTTAATATCTACTTCGAGGACTTGTGTGGGCAATGAGAGTGTTTCTAACAAAATATGCGTCTTGTTCCCAACGACCAGAATTCGTATTTCGGGTGCCGTTTTTGTTTAAAAAGTAATTATCTATAATCTGAAAAAGCTTAGATTTTCATTTATCGTGAGGAATTGTTGTATAAAGTATGGAGTAATGATACGTTTTAATGCAGTCAAGTTTAGAAAATTCTCGTGACTTTGGTTTTCCAGAAGCTCTTTAGAGTTTTTGAGAATGCACATCTGATTGACACCACTTCAGTTATTGAATTCACATTATGCCGTTTATATAAACCTGACAGCAGGTCTCAGACAGGAGGTCCTTCTTCTTAATGATGATATATACATTGCTGTGAAGAACAGGTGCGATTTTGTACCCTACTGTTGACAGCTTGTCGATTGGCTCAGACGTATCCGGAAGATGTACCTGCAGTAAGACCGTATTGGAAAAAACCATATACAATCATAGTATTCTAGCAGTTTTATATTGAAATCATTAGTTCGTTTATGTGGTTGTTCTTACCCGATATGAAAACAACTGCTTTTTACTTTCAATGTCCAAACAACTTTCTTTCTCGATAATTTTATCCCTCAGGAGATCTTCAAGTATTTTGGTTTCCTTTAAAGCAAACATGATGTTTATTTTGTATAGAGACAAGATCAATTAAAAATCAGGTTTAAACATTTAATATTTCTTAATATTGAAATGTTGATAAGAAATTAAAAAGAAAATATTGCTGATAACAATGATTTTAATAAAACATTTTAGACTGAACAGGAAGTACACATGATTATTGATCAGGATTTAATGTAAGTTTCGAAACATTAGCTCTACCCATATTCATGATAAACCCATTAAATTATATGAAGTAGGTTCTAAAATATATATAACTTAGTCTGAGTATCAATTGAGATTAATACGCCACACTTAGTGTGTACGGCCAGTCATGCAGTGATGGTCCCCAGCCCCTGCGTGCGACCTACATATGCATGTAAATATTTGTACGAGAGTTATCATGAGTAAATAACTTGGACGTATTTTGAAACTGACTTATTAACACATTGTTTACTTCGCCAATTTATATTGTATTACACTGAAGGGTCAATGCACTGGTATTAAATGCGTGTTACTTATACATGTATTATCAATTCCAAATAAGTGCTTGCGCGGTATTCTAAAGTTAAAACATTATCTTTGATAGATTACATTATAAAGTTAGTTTGAATACCTTTATTCCTAAATGTTTTAATTCGATGTCAGGATTGTCCCCAACATATGAAAAGCTCGGGTATATAACCAGGAATCCGCTGATGTCGATTACCATGCAGCTGAAAGATCACCAAGGGACAAGATTAGAGTTATGCAATTTTATACCTTTACAATCCAGTATTACTTTGAAATTATAGCTTTCTCTAGCAGAATTAAACATATATCTCTCTCTTTCTCTGTCTGTCTCTCTCTCTCACTCCCGCGTCTTACAGAAGGGACATTTTGGTTGCATGAGGCAAACTGGAAACAACGATTTCAAAAATAGAACCAGTTCTACACTACAACTTACATTAGCAAAACTTACTCGTCACGGTAGCTCAGTAGTTAAAGCATTTACCGGAAGGTCGCGAGTTCGAGTCCCGTTCATGCAATGACCACGACAAACCTAAGACGTGAAAATTGGTAGTGATTGATCATTCGCCAAACGTACAGCATTTAGAAGTGAGAATCACGTGTTCTTTGGATATGTCCTTTAAACAAGAGGTCTATGGGCCACATTGCTCACCTGATATCAGAGAAATTTCAGGTAAATATCTACTCTTCTGGTTCAGTGGTTTTCTAGAGAAGATTTTTAAAGATTTTCCCTATATATTTGCATGTAAAACTTTGATCCCATACTGTGACCCCACCATACCCCGAAGAGTCATGATTTGAACAAACTTGAATCTCCACGATATCTTAAAGCTTTAATTTAAAGTTCAGCTTTTCTGGACCAGTGGTTTTTGAAAAGAAGACTTTTAAATGACACCACCCTCTTTTTGCATTTTCGTAAGTATCTCCCTTTTGACGGGGATTTGAACAATCTTGAATCCCCGATACCCGTGGATGATTTTTACCAAGTTTGATTGAATATTAGATCAATTTTATGGCCATCCACATATCTCAGCACAAGGATGAAGAAAATATACATGTATAGTAGGGTGGGGATTTTTATAGTAAATATAAGATATTAAACCCTATTTCTAAGGACGGAGTCACTCATGACCCCACAGGCCATCCATATATACCGGTATGTCAATGAATTGTCTCAACACAAGGAAAAAGGAAATATAGGGTTTGATGTTGAGGATCTCAATAGTTTACAAGATATTAGTAAGACCATTTTTAAAAGTGGGGAGGGGAGTCATGACCCCCAGGGGCCATCCCTATATGTTTGTCTTAACACACTGATCAAGAAAATATATGGTTTAAGGGTGGGGATCTCAATTGTTTTCAAGATATTATACCATCTTTAAGGGTAAACACAATTACGACCCTCACTCGATTGCGGTCTTAATCTTGACCCCGGGGACTACCAGTTGCTCCTATGTTAATCTGACGAACTATGCACCGACACTGACTTGAGAAAAAGATTTTTAAATATATTTCCCACATACACCTTTGTTAAATTTTAACCACCCATTGTGGCTCCATGCTAACCCCAATGGCCACCATTAGAACAAATTGGAATCTCCACTATGTTTCCATGGTAATTTGACAAACTGTGCACTGACAGTCCTTGAGAAGATTTTTTGAAATATTTTTCTATATAAACCTATGTTAAATTTGACCCCCTGTTGTGGCCTCATTCTGACCCCGGGGGCCACCATTTGAACAAACTTGAATCTACACTACATAATAGTGCTTTCGTGTTTATTTGACAAACTCTACATTTGCAGTTCTTGAGAAGAAGATAATCAAATATATTTCCCAATCTTAACCTATATCAAACTTTGGCCCCCTATTGGGGCCCCATTCTGACCCTGGGGACTGCCATTTGAACAAACTTGAATCTACTTTATATCAGGAAGCTTTCAGGTAAATATCCACTCTTCTGCTTTAATGGTTCTTGAGAATATTTTGAAAGATTTTCCCTATAAATTCGCATGCATATAAAACTTTAATTCTCTATTGTGGGCGGCCCCACCCTACCCACAGGGGTCATGATTTGAACAAACTTGAATATCCACTATATCAGGAAACTTTCATATCAATATCATTTTCTGGCCAGTGTTTTGATTGCGAAGATTTTTAAATTGCACCACCCCATTTTTGCATTTTCGTCATTATCTCCCCTTGGTCCCTCATTTAAACATACTTGAATCTTCTTTACCCACAGATGATTTGTAGTAAGTTTGGCTGAATTTGGTCAAACGGTTCTGGAGAAGATGTCAAAAATGCGAAAAGGTGACAGACAGACAGACGACGGACAATAAGCGACCGTTGCGACAGGCATTAATACGTTAATTAACCCTCACTGTTAGGGGCCCGAACGCTTAGCTAAGGTTAGCTGCAGAACTGTAGTTTGTCATGCACATTTTTTGTGTGCCGTAAATCAAATAAACGATATTTACATAAAAATTCAACGAATTC
Organism: Ostrea lurida; assembly: GCA_903981925.1. Taxonomy (NCBI): domain Eukaryota; kingdom Metazoa; phylum Mollusca; class Bivalvia; order Ostreida; family Ostreidae; genus Ostrea; species Ostrea lurida. Next base: position 14,234 of record CAJDSM010034592.1, on the reverse strand, counting down.
CTGTACATGTATCTACATCAAAGTTTCTTTGGCGGGCGCAAAATCATTGATAGAAACTCAGATACAATATGTATCTACAATTGGTCAATTTCATGACTGAGAAACATTCGTACCCCACACACTGTACATACCTGTATTCATTACTAGTGCATTCTGGGTAGCTACTCAAAAACATTCTGCTGAAATATGGATATGGATAATCGATGCACTGCACCACGTCTACGATATCGTTGGAAGAGTGCTGCCCATCGCTCCTTAAAATAAAAACAATCATGAACGAAACTACATTTTTTCATAATTCAGTATCCACCATTTTCTATATATAATTAATTTTCGTAGTTAAGAATAACACATCCATCATTTTCTAAAAATATACAATGAAAATATTCTGTGAACAAAAATCCGAGTTTGGATTATAATAAATCTTCAAATATCAGAGTGAGACTGAAAACTACATTATATGATAAACGTGATGATTTTGACTTTGCAATCGTCAACTTTCTTTTCCTATGTAGTAATGTACCACTATCATCTGCTTATGGTGTTTATGTATCTCAGTTGATTCGCTACACAAGGGCATGCGATGCGTATGAGGACTTTTTAAAGCGAGGCCAACTACTAACCAAAAAGTTGATGTTGCAGGGTTATAACGAATCTCGTTTAAAGTTGACTGATTCGTTTCATACCCTTTGTCCTTTTCGTACTAGATTTGGGGACTGGAAACCCCGTTTACTTTGTTTCTACTATGGGCTCACGGCGGGTGTGACCGGTCAGCAGAGGATGCTTACTCCTCCATGGCACCCGATCCTGCCTTCGCTTTTGTCGGAGGTCAGTGTTGCACTACAATCTATTTTGTATATGTTTTTTGGGACTATGTTTACGAGTAACACATTGTTTACTTCGCCATTTTACATTTAGTAGTTTATTTTAATAATTTTCTTTATGTTTTCTGATATCCTCATGTATTAACCTAAGCTTACCTGCCCTCGTACACGGCTTTGCACTGAGTCACTACCACCCCGGCTCCCCAGTTATCCACGTACGGAGTAATGACCACATTTTTGCCTTTTTGGGCCACTGTTCTTCTCCACCTAAAACCCATTTTACACTGTGAGCAATCTTTCATATTTTGAATGCTTCATGAACACAGATATTAACATATCTACATATTTCAAAGTTTACCAAGGCCTCATAAAATGATCATAGTCTTTCGCAATCTCTACCGCCGGATAGACTCTCACATGACCATCACGTGTTCCCATGTAGCGCCATACCACAAACTGGGATTGGTCTTCTTGTTCTTTCCAAAATACCTCCGCCTTGAAGGAAGCTTGAATGCTGCTTTTGACGGTATCCTAATTCAAAATATGTGTGTATCTATGTTACACCCAAAAGACCTATGACTTTCATACTGGTATTTAATCACATTATATTTATTGATCACAATACTCGTTTAATGTTGAACGGCACTTTTTATCATTCTTGCTTGAAATAAATGATAGGTATATGGTTGACTTACTTTGAGTTTCAAAGCGCTGTCTGCTTGTGTACCGTACCTAACGTTAAGATACTCGGAGTAATATATCGCATCTGTTTGAGTTTCCTGTCGATACAGGTATTCGTATGGCTTCACAAAGGCATGAGGTGTCAACATTACCATTGACTTTACTAAAAATATATTCACACAAGAATCGAGAATAAATACACTCTATGCATTACAATACTGCAGTATCATTTCCCTCGCACAATTCACAAAACAAAACAAACATTTTAAATCAAAACCGTTTTTTTCTTTCCGGTCATTTAAGTTTCTATCGAAAACAATTTCTAGTTTTTCGGACATTGAATACCTTTTGTTGAGTATCTTTGATATTCTCTACACTTGGCTATACTTCTACTGTTGAAGTCCAAAATATGATAATAGAAGACCCCGTCTTTCGATAAAAGTGGTTGATCTTTTTTCAAGCGCGACTGTTGATCATTCTTTCCAAGTACAACACACAGAGAGAAGTTTGTTCCAGGTACCTTGAGAGACATTAAACTTGGCATAAAAACTACTTTAAACATGATCCGGACTAAACTGATAAATAATTAGAGGCCTAAGGGCTACAGCCTTCACTTGGGCCAATGCTAGCGCTCAAATGCTATAAACTGCGTCAATAATGTGCAAGTAGCTTTGGTTATGGGACCACCAAATAAATGATTTCACACTACATGGGAAAGCTTCTATCTTAATGTAAATCTATCTGCCAAAGTATAAACGCAAAAAATATCTTAAATATCTAGCCCTCTCTTTCATTTTCTCATCCATCTTCTTGGCTATATCAAATCATTGGTGTCTGTCGTTTTCTTTTGAAAAGTTTTTGTTTCAAGTATATGATACATTGTTACCTAAGCACGTGTTATATATGTAACTATAACTTTTGCCTATATTTTTTAACTTTCGGCTTGTATTGTAAGCTGTGGAAACCGAATAATGAATAACTAAAACAACTTATTCCCAGGACTTTCACTTTTGATAGACCCTTATCACATCGGCAAGGACCATCTTACAGTGCGTAATTCACAATAAAAATACAATAAATGTATAGAGTGTGGGACGAATCCAACTTATTGCCAGGACTTTCACTTTCGGTTTCTTACCAGTGGCGGATTTAGAGCCCCCCCCCCCCCTTTTGGTGACCAAACTTAATCATTATGTATAGATATATAGCTAAATTAACCTCTAAAAGTAACTTTAAAAGCTCTAAAACCCGGGTGCTTCCGGGGGCTTCGCCATCTGGACCCCCACTTTGGCTTCATCCCAGACCTTAAGCTTATTGGCTTCTTTTTCAACGGATCCCCCCCCCCTTTCGACAAATCGACTGCTTACCTTCCTCCAGTTGTAGTCTGCGTTTACTTCTTTGGCTTCAATTCCTTCGTATTCCAGAATCCCTCTAGATATCGTATTTAAATACTTGAACGTGGCGTTTCCACTTTCTCCCCTAATAGAGAACATCAGCTTTCATTCACTTTCTGTTAAACTTTTATACATGATTATTCTCAACGGAACAAACAATCTTTAAAACGTCTTGCACTTGATTAAAATTGCATATTTTGTAAGGTAAGATTAAAATATAAAAATGGCTTCACAATTGTATTTCTGAATTGCAGTTTCAGATCACTGAAGAGACATAATTTGTCGAAATGCGCATCTGGTGCATAAAAATTGGTACCGTATATTATTTATATAATACCTTTTCATAGATTCAATCATAGGCTTGGCGTCGGGACCTGGTTCCAGTACATGGATATCTATAGGATCTGGGTCGCTTGTAATGGCATTGGGAGTAGGCTGCAGGTAGTGCACCATAACCCGACCTTGTCCATCAATCATGAATGCGTGTGAAATTTCCCCTTGCTTAATGTTCGTAAAGTCAGATATTAATTCGTCTAGAAGTATATCTGTACAAGTGACTCCTATCAATGTTCCAGATTTGTCCACAGGGAGACAAAGGGATGTTATCAGACCTTAAATGTTAGATAGTATTGCGTCACAATCTTTCAAGATTTCTGATACATAATGCTAATTTTATTTTACCATGACTTTAAGTTACATAACTAAGTTATCAGATGCAATAAAGTAGCAAAATATCGCAATGGTTCAAAGATCTGTAGCAATAACAACATTCTAGATCTGCATTCACATGGCTCACAACAAGGAGCGCAAGATGTAAGTACATTAATGAAAAGTATTAGAATTTTTTAAAAAACAACATAAGCTTTCTTTGAATTCCTGTACCCGTTTTGGTGGATCGTCTGTCGACGTATGGGACGGAGAAGACAGGACTGTCTCCTAGATTGGTGCTGGGGAGGTCCAGATAATAGGAAGCCATGATAGAGCGAAGCGACACGTCATTAACTACGTGATGGTAAGTCCCTTCCTGTAATAAGTAAATAAAGATCTTTGACATCAAGATATATCGATATTGCTAGATTGTTTAATAAGGCCATACCAATTCGTAATTTAGTTCTTCGGATTTTCAAACAAGAAAAGTGAGGTGAGGGAGCGACATTATCTTATAAATATTTTTTTTTCATTTGTGGATAAAATTTATAGCGAATACAAGTGGTTTAAATCAAATATGGATTCTAAGAATCTCTAAAGAGCTTCTAGTGAATTTGAAATCTCCGAACCTTTCACATATCAACATCAAATCATATGACTGTTGACTGATTTGTTTCATACTCTTTGTTAGACTGTCATTTTCGTACAAGATTTGACAACGCCTAAGGGCTCACGGCGGGTGTGACCTGTCAGCAGAGGATGCAATATTCCACCATCGCCTGCATATGGTGTGTTTATCTTTCTACTTATTTGATACACAAGAGCTTGTTCTGCGTATGATCAGTTTTGAATCAAGGCAGGCTACTTACAAACAAGTTGTTGTTGCATGGGTTTCAACTGTTACGGGATAAATACAAAAAACTTGCCGTGTCCTTCAACCTTACATATAGATATATTAATGATGTCTTGTCAATTTTTAAAAGAATAAGAATTTTCATTAATATGCCCATATGATATATCCCGACGAACTCGAAATAAGGACACCATAGATATCTGACATCTGCTTCGTATCTGGATATTTTACTTGATATTGGCTCTAATGGCAGACTGACGACCACATTATATGATTAACGTGATGACTTTAACATTGCAATCGTCAACTTTCCTTTTTTATATACATAATTATGTAGTAATGCACCACTGTCACCTGCTTATGGTGTGTATGTATCCCAGTTGATTAGATACGCAAGAGCATGCCATGCGTATGAGGACTTTTTAAAGCGAGGCCAACTACTAACAAAAAAGTTGATGTTTCAGGGTTATAACGATTCTCGTTTAAAGTCATCATTTCGAATATTCAACGGTCGCTATAATGACCTTGTTTGTGATTACAAATTATCACTAAGTCATATGTTGACTGATATGTTTCGTACCCTTTGTTAGTCCAATAGAGTTGAACTTCATTAATAATAATTTTCGTTCATATACCCAATCAATATATCTCAGCGAACTAGAACTGAAAGACACCCCAGTCTTCCACCTCTGATTCACCCTTGGATATTTTATTGAAAATAAAGACCAAAGATAACGAACAGGATTCAATCTCGTAGGTCCTAAAGTATAATACAAAAAAAAGAGTTGGGCAAACACGGACCCTGGACAACCAGTGGTGGGATCAGGTGCCTAGGAGGAGTAAGCATCCCTGTTGATCGGGTAACACTCGCTGTGAGCCCATTCTCTTGATCACGTAAACGAGCAATCCGTAGTCAAATCAGTGGATCAAAAACAGCTTAACATTTGCTATGAAACAATCAGACAGCATTTTACCTAATGACAGGTATCATACTGACAAACTAAATTGTTCTAACGACCATAGAATTTGCGAAATGCTGCCTTTAGACGTGACTGTTGAACTCCTGCAACAACCAAACTTGTTTCGGAAGTAGCCTGCATCGATTCAAAAACTGATCACACACACCGAACAAGCTCTTGCGTATCTCCTCAGGCACCTATGTACTCAATTGTATGTTTCTGAGAAATAAATACATACGGAGTTAGTTAAAAATAAAGGAAAAAAATTACATCAAGTGAAGAAAACAAACCTCATGAAACAGCCATTATACTGGTAAAAAACACCCTTAGTTAAGTTTAGTTGAATTTTACTGATAATTACAAAACTGGCATTATGAATACCTTAATTTTAACAACAGATTACTCCATCTTCCTGATCAAAACAATGGACTTACGGCGGGTATGACCGATTGACAGCAGATGCTTACTCTTCCTACGCACCTGATTCCACCTCTGGTGTGTCCAGGAGTCCATGTTTGTCCAACTCTTATTTTGTATTATTTTTGGGATTTATGATATTGATAACTGTTCGTTATGTTCAACTTTTCATTCAAAAGTGGGACACAAAGATGGTTGTACCACCCCTCCCAACTTTGAAGGGGACGTGTTCCTACTTCTCCTATGCCTTTGGTGTATATCGTTCTATTGGGACACGATTTACACAAATCCACCTGCACACCAAAGGGAATGAAGAGACCAAGAAGATGAATTTACATTCGAGTACAACTATCAAACACTGAAACTAGTGATTCAAACTACCATACTGAAGCTTACCTTAACTGTTCCAAATGAAGCATCATTTTTTACTTGTTTACTCATGTTTAGTAGAACATCTTTCCAGTGTTTACTCATCCCTTAAATAATTTCAAAACTTTTTATTTGTCATTCAATATTCTAGACATGTGATTATACTACTAATGCGTGTTAACAATAATGAAGATTCAAACAAAACCGTAATATCATAATGAGGTAATCTTACCTTGCCCGAAAGAATATGTCAGAATGGTCACTGAATTATTACGAGCCTCGTTTTCAGTCTTGATTATATCTACTGGATCACTGCCTGCGTTATCTCCAGCGGCCAAAAACAATATTAGAGATTCTAAAAATACAGTGATACATATTTTCAATATCGTATGTTTTTATATTCTTACGAGGCAGAATTCATGTAAAAGTGTCTACATGAGAACAGAACATCTCTAGCGGTGGCCTTTAATTCTACATCTAGATACATCGATGACGTTTTATCTATTAATAATAATAATAATAATTTTCATTCATATATCGATTCGATAAATCCCAGCGAACTAGAAATAAAAGACAACACAATCTTCTATATCTGCTTCGTACTTGGATATCTTATTGAGCACAGATATTAACGGCAAACTGACAACTAAACTTTATGACAAATGGGACAATTAAGGCTTCTCCTATATATATGTAGCATCATTTCATCATCACTTGCATGTGGTGTTTATGTCTCTCAACTTTTTCGATACGCAAGAGCTTGTTCTGCATATGATCATATATTTTTTTATCGAGGCAGGGTACTTAAAAACAAATTGTTGTTGCAGGGGTTTCAACAGTCAAGTTTAAAGACAGCATTTCGCAAATGCTATTATCGTTATAAAGATCTAGTTTGCTAGTATGGCTTGCGATTGGGTAAAATGCTGTTTGATGTGTTCCATAACAACTTTAAAGCCGTTCTTTGTATACTGATATGGACTGCAGATTACTGCGTTTACCCGATCAAGATAATGACGAGTGTGACCGGGTGATAGGGGATGCTTACTCCTCTTATGCTTCTGATCTCACCTCTAGTGTATCCTAAGGTACGTGTTTGCCCAACTCGTGTTTATGTATTCTGTTTGAGACTTAAAAGATTGATGACCGCGCGTTTGTCGTCTTCGCCTTATCATGCATATACATGTACCATTCAATAATGAATAAGTTATTGTTTCGATGAGATGATGTTACAAAATTCTACAGGGGTCTTTGAATTTAGTTTAAATCATTTTTACCTCTAGTGTCCCCATTTTGTTGTATTTCGTGTTGATCGAAATACGAGAAAGCTGCTTGAATTCCCTCTCCGAAGTATGACTGCTTGTTGGAGACCCATTCCTTTGTGAAGTCTTTTATAGCCTCTTTGTTGGTGGTAGTTGCCTTGGCTAACTGGCTACCATGACAGGAAGTGGGCTTCATGGCTTCCTCATTAAATGCTACTAATCCAATCTAAAGAGGAAATTGGCTTTACCCATTTTAACAAAATGACCTCCAATTCAAAGCATGCATTGTGATATAGACACGATTAATAAATGTATCCCGTTAAGCCATGGACTATAAAAGCTATTTTTATCAGGTGTATTTTATAATCATGTGGTTATTGCGGTTAAATCATATTTCCTTGTCGACCTAGTAAACTACTCATTATCTGCAAACACCTTCCGAACATGATTTAAACAAGTTAAAATTTAAGATTAACATCTCATGCAGGCATAGAAATATACATGTACCTTTCTATGGAATTTCTTTCATTTTTATGAGAAAGAAATTTACAAAAGAATACCAGTTAGGCGCTACTTTCAATTCGATAAAACTTCCTTATTTAAGAAAGATAACATAAAAAATCCAAAGGATAATTCGATATGAAATAGTTATTCAACGTTGAGCTTAGGCTTTCACAAGCTTCACCTTTATACCTTAGATATATTGTCTTTCTAGTACATTTTAATGCAAAAAATAGTAAAGGTTAGTATTTTGACACAAACTAAGATTTACGGGTTTTTTTTTTTAATTTTCTTTCACTGTCAACGATTTCTAGATATTTATACATATCGATATTAAAAAAACCTATGATATATGCACTAATACATAAAACCTTAACGCACTAGATCTAAACACTGTCACTAGAATCAATTTACTCCATTACAACGGTCTTTTAAAGTGGATGATTAATAGTACGTCACGTGATAAACACTATGACGTAATATTTGATTGTGATGTCACAATGCCACGCCAAGCGCAGGCTATTTTCAATGTAAAATCATATTTTCACAAGCAGTATCTGCTTTCAAATTCTGCATATATTAAAAGAACCTATAAAGATCTTCCTTCATTAAAGGAGGTTATTTAATAGCTTATGAATAACATATCTGTGATCGGGGCTCTTTTTATAAAATCGACAACTCTGGAATAATGAACTGTGTTCTGCATTCTGTTGAATATTCAATTAAACACAAGTGACAATACATTTATGGCAATGCTTTTCAGAAGTAGGTGAATATTATTATTCCTCTCATCTGATTTAATTCTCTTTTCCTCCTCTAATGATATGGAAATATTATTCGACCTCTATTTGGTTTGAAGTTCATTTCATAATTTAAAAAAAAAGAGTCGTATCGAAACATCTTAATTTGATTTACATGCTAATTAAGGAGTATTAATTCAATATCAAGCGTTATAAAACTAAAATTTTGAATCATTTCATTATTATAATAGTGAATTAATTTTCTGGACCCAGTTGCACGAAAGTTAGTTAAGTTTAACTGACAGTTGACGTCTAATTAATGCTATATAAATGTATATTAAGTTAATGGGAAGTTAACTGTCAGTTAAAGTTAATTATCCTTTGTGCAACTGGGTCCTGGTGATTCATTAAGTTCTATCATTTCAACGTGATGTTGTAGCTTCCGCAGCAGGGCCGTAACCATGAAATTCCATTGGCGGGTGCACATGACTACGGGAAGGGGTCTGGGGGCCGCGATAGTCCCCTAGCTGGTCCAGGAATAGTCTTGGTAGTGGGTCCAGGGGCGAATCTCCCCGAAGCTGAGAGGTTTCACCATTTTCATTTTAAAATGTGGGTGGGCAGGCACCCAATGCACCCTCCCCCTGATTACGGCCTTGCACAGTTTTGTTTTGCAGAAGTAAAGAAAAGTAACTCATGCAAGTTTTTTTTTTAATGGAAAATATTTACCAGGTCATTGTTGATGAAGCGTACTACTTTATAAAGCAACTTACTCGGTCGTTTGGATTCAGGGTGTCGATGACGTACTGCACGGCGTCACGTGCTACAGTTAGGAGTCTCTTGGACTCGTAGTTACTTAGTCCTGCAGTCACCCCGGAGATGTCCACCGCCACCACCACGTCCTTAGGTTTCTTTGTAGCGGAGGCTACGTAATACTGTCTGCCAAAGATTGTCAAATAAGGTTTTGTTTATTTTTTTAACACAACTACGTACAAATCTTTTATAATTTTTTAAATAATATGCAATACCCTCCATTACATTACACAGACCTGGGGTCAATTAATACACTAATTTACTTAAAGGAAACATACTGTTGGGGTATATTTCCTAAATAAGTACATATATTTGTTTTGTAAATATTGTATTCCCAACCCGTTCTTTCTCTTTACCCTCTCATGGATACAGTTGTCGGACCACTCTGCATGCAGAGGGTTGATTGTTTTACGCCGTTTTAGCAATATTTCAGCCATTTTACGGCGGGATGCACCAAAGCTTACATGTAGCAATTAGGGAATAACTACCTTCTCATTTGTGATTTGCGACGCGTCGCCGGTAAAACTCAGTTTGCAACCGTTAAATCAGCATTAACGGTCGCAAATCACACATGAGGAGGTAGTTATTCCCTAATTTAACCACCTCAAATCTCAGTGCATTATCCAATCAAAATACTTGTTACAAAACAATTGCATTAGAATGCTATATTGAAAATCAGTATCTATATTAAACAAGCATTCTGAGAGTATTGCATAAGCAATACATGTCCCCTTCCGGCACCACAATTAATTGACTGATCTTATAAATCAGAGAGTGCAATGCTGTGTGACCTGACCTTGAACTAAAACATCGGTATACATGCTAATATCATATTAGTTTGAAGTTTCGTTTTTCAT
>CAJDSM010034588.1:0-12671 GCA_903981925.1 Ostrea lurida | reverse complement strand
CCCCCCAATCTGTCAACATGATTTTTTGGAGAGCTACAGTTCTGCAGTATACTAAACTGAAACCAAGAGGGTGTTTAAAAGGAGCAGATACAGCCCTTTACCAAACTTGTAATTCCATGATCCTAGGAATAGTGGTTTTAACAAATACTCAGGGGACAGATAAGGCCTATAAGCCTCTTGTTATGAAAAGAGTGTCAGCATTATTCCAAAGGTAAATCCTGATAGTCAAACTTGTAACTATTCAATGCAGGTAACTCAACAGAGTTGAACAAACCTGTGAATAAAATCTATCATCTTAGTGCTCATTTCAATGACATTGAAATGACATACAATGTATGCATTTATCTTTCAGGAATGAAGTATGGCACTACCATAAAGATATCCATGTAAACCTAAACCTCACAAGATGGCAACTTTTTGGCAGGATGTTGGTACCTGGCATTATAATAGGAAGTTTTTTGGCGTATCTGAAAGTAAATTATTTCACCTATCATGATTATGAAGGAAGAGAAGAAAAATGGAAACATCATCACTGAGTCTGACATTTGCTAAAACAGAAGTTTTGTAGAACTAAATACTATTTCTGAGTGATGACAAGTATTGTAAATCAAATAATAAAACTTGCATTACAGTGACAACGGAGTTGTGTTTTAGCCAGCTATTTAAGGGACTGACTCACGGTTTTTAATCAAAAGATTTTTCATTTTTAATGTTAAATATTGAAGATATAACTCATTTAAAGTCTTCATTCAAATTTTGGACCTTTTGAATGCAAAGGATAAGAGCAATATTTTAGTCGTAACTCTGTGTTATATGTAAACAAAGACTCAAGTCTTTTCATCACTGGTTATAACGCTACATTTAGGGTGGTGGTCATGCGCAACATTGCGTGACGGTTCCGCAACAAGAAAAAGACCAACAAGTAGTGTAAACATGAATATTTTCACATGTATTCAATGTTTGTCCTGGAAATTATAAACTGCAGAGTCATCGTCCGATTTCCACACAATGACTGCCACCACAAATGCAGCGTTGTAACCAGTGTTTATATTTACAAACAAAATATGAATTGCTAATTTCCAAAATCCCGTCTAATTCGATCTTTATCCAGTGCACGTCAGATAAAGCAGGTTTTACTGTATGTGTCATCATCCACGGTGCAGGATTGTCTTAAGTGTTGATGTAGACACAAAATCTCGTGTGATTTTTTTTTTGATTTTTTTTGTAACTCCGATTCAATTAATTTTGCTTTAGTAATTAATGAATTATTGCCTTCTTTAACGGATCTTCAATTTTGAATCTTCAAATTTATAGTTTGGTTATATCAAATTAAATAGGATTTTGCTATGTTTACGTGCATGGGGATAAGCCTAAGATCATATCAAGAAAAATGGTACTTGTGGTTCTTTTTATTTAATACCATGAATTATTTTAATACCTCAGTACACCCAGGAAACGGTACTCCCAAGGAATAAAGGAATATTTTATCAATCAACATCGCTTGGTCTTTTCCGTCGAGGGAAAAGTTTTTCCTGGAGTTGACAGAAATTATGATTGACAGTCCAGGCGTTAAATACAGGAAAAGATGACAAAAGAGAGGTGAAAAATTACACCCTATAACAATTTGATTACCGGTAAACTGTTTCGACCATGTATATTGCTATATCTAGATGCTCTCAAAGCTAATAAAATGAAAGAGAAAGAAGCCTCATAGGAGTGACCCTCAGATACTATAGACACCTGATCCCCGACAACCTGGTGTGTCCAGGGCCCGTGTTTGCCCAACTTTTGTTTTTGTTGTAAATTCCTATTTTGGACCTACGAGATGATCAACTTGTTTCGTTATCTTTGCCTTTACTTTTTATAAACGCCTGCCACTTTAGACCTATAATGTACACTTTAGTACTATCTAAATCTCATCTCTCTGACCATCGAACTTTGATCATTCAAACAATTTATTCATTAACGACTCGCATACAACATCCAACAACCCTTGCAAACAACTCGCAGCCTTCCCACTAGACACTCCTGGGAAAAGACAGCTCTGAAGCACCCCACACCCTGCTAGTCTGCCTCTTATATATCTTGTATGCTTTTCTCCGTTCTTTCCCAGCCACGTAATTGACATAATTCTATTGATTAATGGTTTGTCTGATATATTAATCGAAACATTTTCACAACTTAACGTAAATCTATGCAATGTATCCAACATTCAAAATACGAATAACTATTTTGTCATGTAAAATGTAATCTTGTGAATTAACCAACTCTTGCATTTGATTAATCACCCTCCACACAGTTCCTTGCACATTGAATCTACAAGCATGATTTTCGCATTTCAAACAATATCAATATTATTCTTAAAAGAAAATAAAACACATAGTTGGAGAAATTGAAGCAATAATTAATGAGCATCTGGCAAATATCGATTACGTTCAATTCCAAGGCAGTGGCGTAGCTAGGGCCTTGAGGAAGTATAGGCAGCGCAATTAAGGCGACGAATCTGTGGGTCGCCTTGAGGGCTCAAGCGAGTCCGGGCAACGCCCTGGTGGGGGGTGCAATGCCCCGATGGAAAGAACAAGGATTATCGTGTTTTTGAAGATCACCTTCTTAGCGCACATGTAATACAAACAAGTTTGCATGGGTCTCCTTAATGAATATTTCGTTAGAGAGAATGGAGAAAAAATGTAGAGCAATCCGAATAGTCTTTTAACCAGAGGCCTTCCTTAAGTTTTTTAAAAAATATATTTTTTTCTGCATGATCTTAAAGGACGGAAAAAGGTATGTGCAAGCAACTTAATGCTTTTTTTTAAAGAAAACAAAAATGCAAGAACTCTGCTAGCGTCCTCTGGGTGGAAAGCGCATCTTAAAAAAACAAACCATACACGTTTTTTAAATGGCTTGAATTATTTGGGGGGAAATTTTTATTGGGCATTTTTATTTTTGAATGCCATAAATTCAGGAAAATGTTTTCGATTAATATATCAGGACAACCATTATTCAATGGAATATTGTCAATTAGTGGTTTGAAGATGAGAAAAATAACAAGATATATAAGAGGAGATGCAGTAGGTGGGGTGCTTTCAACAAGAGCTGTTTTCCCGCAGAGTGTCGTGGGAAGTGGAGTTGTTTGCAAGGGTTTTGAGGTTTGGTTGCGAGTCGTTAATGAATAAAATTGTTTTGGAATGATCAAGAATTTTCTCGGGTCAGAGTAGATGAATTAAGTACTAAAGAGTTCACGGATATGGTCTAAAGTGAGGCGTTTATAAGTAAAGGCAAAATATACGAACAGTGTTTCAATTATGCTTCCAAGTAGTATTGTCTCAGTAGTGGTTTTTTTCCAAATAAGAATTATGCAAAACGATTAAACAGTCAAGTACGCTCGGGCAAGACACGGGCCCCTGGTCACACACCAGTGTGTGGGGAATCAGGTGTCTAGGAGGAGGTTAGCATCCCTGTTGACGGCGTAACCCGCCGTGAGCCATAGTCTTGGATCAGGTAAACGGAACAAATTCGTAAAAGTCAGCATATGAAAAAACGGTTTTAACATTGCTCTAAATATATATAAGACAGCATTTTGATCCACATGGTAAGGTCACCTTTGGTAAACTTAATTGTTATACGACACAAATTTCCGAAACTGTTGCCGTTTTAAACGTGATTGTGGTGAACCTCTACAAACAACAATTGTTTGTAAGTTAGCCTGCCGTGGTTAAATCTTTTAATAACAGAAAATATGGTTTTATGTTTAATTTTTTGTTTATGAAAATTATGTGTAGGCCACGGTGGCCTTAGGTGCCTAATGGCAGCTACGCCACTGCAAGGATAAAATGGTGAAATATTGAATATTACTAATTTACCGGTATTTTATTTTACTTGTTTAGACAGAAATGGAAATGGGGCGCTAAATGTGATAATAGAACACCAGTAGTTATTGACTGCTAACAATGACTTGCCAGGAATGTGATAATAACTGAAGTATAAAGCTACGTGCAACGCTTCAGGTGAATTAGTTTAAGGATGAAGCTCCACTATCCAATCCACCTTGGGTCCCTCTCCAATGCAACCAACGCATCTGAGCCTTATATTTTTGAAACGGAAAACTTTGCTTTCTACACTTTGATTTGTTCCACCGTCATTGGTTTCTTTATTATATCGCTGAACTCCGGGTTGATATCCATCACAATTTACAGTAAATGCATCCTGAAGGATCCAAGGTTTCTTTATCATCTGTGCTACTCATCTGCTGATTTGCTTGTGGGCTTATCCGTTCTCCTGCAATGCGTGATTCGCCTTTTAAACCTCCATAATATTGAGGTCGGTGAAAGAGCCATAGTATCGTCAGAGTACGTGTTCTTTGCGTCGATTAGCATTTCCTATTTTATGTTGGTTCTGATTTCGTTCATTCAGTTCCACTCCGTGTGGTTTCCAGTAAAGCACAACAAAATCCTCTCCATGTCCTTCGTTGTGACGTCATGCATGGCAACGTGGATGTCCGTGATTATTTTGAGCTTTGCCTTGACTCTGCCCCACAAATGGTCACATATTAAAGACACGTTCTGGATCATTAACTGGAGAGTTCACTTCCAATATCTTTTCACCAATGAGAAGCACATTATGGCTATTGCGTTTTGGTTACAGCTACTTTTGCTTGTGACCATCAACACACTGTCAATACTGAAGGCGGTTGAGAGACGAGAAAGACATACGTGGAACTCCGTAACAAGACAAAAGTCGGTAACAGATTCTCGTCCATCCAACACTTCCAGTGTTATCACCTACTGGCGCCGTCTGAAGAAGATTAGCACGTCTGTGGCGCCAATGTTTATTGGTCGAATTTCTCTTACAGAAGAAAATAGACTGTCGATTAAAAACAAGAACAGTAGCACCAGCGAAACTGAAACAATACGGGAACATATCCGTAATATTTACGTGGTTGAGAGCTCCCCGATACCCAGGGCAAAGTCTTGTGTTGTCGCAAGGTCTTCTTCCCTCACAAGTCTATCGTCGGCATGTGATAGGGACGTCGAATCAAAAGCATCTAAACGATACTCGGCAAAACTTGACTGGCCACGCAAATCCAACAATTACCTGGAGGAATTGAAACCAACACACCTAAACAAAAGTAGTCTGATGCTGCCAAAACTTTCCCAAATGTCCAATCAGAATAACGCTGCGCTTTTTGCGTCGTATCAGAGCCAAGCACAGAAATGTGAAGTCAAGTCCAGTCGTGTTAGTTGGGTGAAATGCGAAAGAGATAACAATGAGCTATCCGCTAATTATGCTAGCATTTCCTCCTCATCGTCAGGGGGTGTTGCAAAGAGGGAGGACAGCATTTCTCGACAAGACCGACTATCCAAACTTTTCTGTGTTACCAATAACAATTCCGCATCAACTAGAAGCAGCCTTAGTACGAGACAAAGTGATCAGGTATCAGATCGAATGCGACGGCTCCGGAAGTTCCGACCGATGAAGGGGAACATAACCCTCGCGGTGTTCTTTCTTGTATTTGTTTTGTTTTCCGGCCCATTTTACTGTGCCATGACGTTACAGTTACTTTTCCCGAGAACCTTTCACCCAAATCTCTTTTATGAAATTGTTACTGTTCTACGGCTTGTTATGTTTTCAAATTTCGTGATCAATCCTCTCATTGCAATGATTCGGTTGCCTGTATATAAAGAAACCATCAACAAAATCAAGAGACGTTTGTTTGTTCGCACTTTTCAGACCCCTCGTCGGGCCCCTCGTTGATCAAAGACTTCAGTACCACAAAAGACGTTAAGGTTATTGTATATAGCATTACTATTGTATACTGTCGTATATACATATTGCAGAAGTAAACATACAAAATATTGTCTCGTGGATTTCCGTATATAGTTGAAAAATCACAGATGTACATGGTATGAGCCGGGGGGTATGAGGAATCTATTAATACTGAACGTTCTCTTTCGAGGTATGAAAGGAAACAACAAATATCTTTGAAAAGGAGGCTGTTTTAAGTATTCGTGTCCTTTTCTAACTCTTGGCTGATGGTACATATGCCCGCCTAAATAATAGATTTATTTAGAAGGTACGGCTTCATTGGAAAATTTTGATTAAAACGATGTTTGTGAAAGCACAAATCTGAAGTTATATGTACGGGCCTGAGTGCACTAATGAACATTGGTTCGTTAACACAGAAATCGGTAGGATGTTTGTTTTACGTTCATTATATAGCATATTTACTTCACCAGTTGTAGGTGAAGTACCACTAACGATATCGGCCGTAGTGCTCTCAGCTGAGAAGCTTCTTTAACGTGAAGACTCCTGTCGATACACGGAACCTCTGTTTTTACGTTTGGCAGATGTGGCATCTCGCCTCACCTATTCCTTTTTTAAATCCCCTAGAGGGGCACAGGGCTTCCACAGCAGTCCTCCATCTGGGTCGGTCTTTAGCAGCTCTCTTCGCCTTAGCCCATGTCAGTTGGCATGCCATCAGTTCGGCCTCGATGGTACGTTTCCATGTGGTTGTTGGTCTACCCCTCTTTCTTTTGCCTTGCGGATTCCAGTCTAACGCGTTCTTGGTGATGTTGCTGTTTTGGCGTCTTAGTATATGGCCTATCCATTTTCATTTACGTTTTCTGATGGTGACATCTATGGAACGCTAAAGATATCTTTATTTATTGAAAGATACCCTAAACTCAATTATTCTTCAAATGCATTAAAGCAATTCTTGCTCTCAATAATATTGAATTATTTAGAGCATTAATTCATTTGAAGATTTAATGCGCTCATTAATTCAATTAATGACAGCACCACTTGATTTAATATATGCATTATTTCATTTGAAGAGAGTACAGAGCGCCAAATACTCAAATACTAAGCTGTGAATGGAGATATCTCAAATGGCATGGTTGCTCTTTCTAAAAGTTTGACTGAATCAATGACATCCTTAATTCAATTGAAGAAAGCAACAATTCAACTGTTGCGGATTCAACGGAATTAATGAGGAAATAAAGAATGAATGAATGAATGACCAATCACACAATTCGCTGAATTCAGCGCGGCGTAGTAAATGTTTGTGCGCCATTCCTGCATCACAAACAAACGAATGCAGGAATATACATATGTATATCATTCAATTAATGTGCGCAATAATTCAGAATTGAATATGTCATTCTTTATTTGAATAGATCGGACGCGGTGCATGCTCAGTGGTAGAGCTCTCGCCTCGTGATCGGGAGGTCGTGCGTTCGAGCCCCGTGCTCGGCACCCGGCCGCGTCAAACCTAAGACGTTAAAATAGGTAGTGGTTGCTCCTTCGCGAAGAGCTCGGCATTTAGAAGTGAGAAATACAGGTCTTTCGGACACCTCCTTAAACACGGAGGTCCCGTGCCGCAGCAGATGTGGCACGCTAAAGAACCCTCTCTGCTAAAAGACGTAAGTACTAAGCATATGTCTAAATTTGCAGCCCTTCACCGGCAATGGATTGGTGACGTCTCATTCTCAACGGGACGAAAAACAACAAATAATCAATCAATCGATAGATCTTTAATTAAATTATCGTGCACATTAAGCTAATTAAGGATATCTTCAAATTTAAAGTTTGTTTTGGGGTAAAAATATATACATGTATGTCTCCCCCGTGCTGTCAGTTGAGTAGTTTCAAGTTTGCGCTTAAAGGGGCATGGACACGTTCTAAGCTAAAAATGTTCAAAGTTTAGATTTCCATTTTTAATGTTTACAATGCTCACTTAGGGTATTTCTAATAATCAACAAATGGCGTTCAAATTTTTGCTGATTATTAGAAATACCCTAAGTGAGCATTGTAAACATTAAAAATGGAAATCTAAACTTTGAACATTTTTAGCTTAGAACGTGTCCATGCCCCTTTAAGCGCACACTTGAAACTACTCACTTAGGGTATTTCTAATAATCAGCAAAAATTTGAACGCCATTTGTTGAGTTACAAGTGAGATACAGCACTTACAATTCTTCACAATGTAAACAAGGCTCGAGCCTTGTTTACATTGTGAAGAATTGTAAGTGCTGTATCTCACTTGTAACTCAACAAATGGCGTTCAAATTTTTGCTGATTATTAGAAATACCCTAAGTGAGCATTGTAAACATTAAAAATGGAAATCTAAACTTTGAACATTTTTAGCTCAGAACGTGTCCATGCCCCTTTAACAAGGTAATTTATAAAGGAATTTGGCAAAGTCTAAATTCAAAGGGCATAACTCACAAACTTCGGGGATCAAAATTCTAAGGTAATATGCACAGCTGTCAGTTAAATGACTGTGTGATACGCAATAGTGTGGTTTTGTGATGTCAGTGCTAAAAATTGATCAGATTTCAGCTCCACCTCTGGCTAGCAGAGATGTCTGCGAATAAAGAAGCAGAGTGCGTTAGTTTTCCCTGCCAGGATAGCCTCTCATACAGTAAGACCTATGTAATCCAGATATGGGATCCTCCAAGAGGTGACAGTGGTAACTGGTGAACGCTCAAAGCAAAACCACAGGATCTCGGAGGAGGTTTGGCCATCAGATGCGCGACATGCAAGGCTCAACGGTGAGTGGACATGCTCTGGTGCCCGCAAACCAAACCCCCAGCTATGGGTAAATAGTACCACCTTGCGAGTAGTAATCGGGAGATATAAAGGCTACGGGAGCAAACCCAAACAGAAAACCCGGACAGATGGAGTTCGTAAGCAGCGCAGTCGCAATCGTTTAAGGGAAAGAAAACCCCAACAGCAACACACCCTTGAGTGGTAACAAGGTTGATCGTAGGTCAATACCCCTACCTTCGAAAAAACAATAAAAGATTACGGAAAACCATTGAACAAGTCAAACAGTATTCAAAAAGGGGAAGACCAGCCATTCAACACGACCCAAATGGAGGCGTAAATATAACGTGGACAAGTCAAATCCAAAGAGGAGCTTGTACATAGAAAGAGACGTTGGCAAACCCAAAAGTTACAAGAAAGATTGGTACTTGGAATGTGGGAACAATGTATGCCACCGGGAAAACAGCTCAAATTGCTAGAGAAATAAAGAATTACCATCTAGACATCCTAGAAACCAGCGAAAGCAGGTGGACAAGGTCTGGAAAGAGCAAAATTACATCTGGTGAGGCAATCATATACTCTGGCAGAACAGACGACCACAGCAGCGGCGTAGCTATAATGATGAGCAACGAAGCAGCAAAAGCACTTGATAAATGGGCACCAGTCAAATGGGCACCAGTCAGTGATAGAATCATATCTGCACGATTCTAGTCTAAACACATACAATCCACAATCTGTTCGTTATCTTTGCCTTTACATTCAAGTGTACGCTCCAACCCATGACGCAGATGATGAGGTCAAAGAGAATTTTTACGACCAACTACAGAAAGTGGTAGACTCGTCCCCACAACATGACATGGTACTGGTGTTAGGTGACGCAAATGCCAAGGCGGGGAAGCAATTGGAAGGCGAGGAAGACATTGTAGGTAAACATGTAGCCTCAAGTGAAAAATATGATAACGGTGAGAGATTTGTATCCTTCTTTGCCTTAACCAGCTTAGTCATAACTTCAACGATGTTTCCACACAAAGGAAATCCACCTCCATACATGGACATCACCAAATGGTGTACAAGAATCAAATCGATCACGTAGCAGTAAATGGGAAGTTCAAAAGATCTAGAGTTAAGAGAGGGGCAGACGTTGGAAGTGATCACAACCTTATTATCACAAAAATCAAGCTAAAACTCCACAAAGTAGCTAGGAAACAATCCACTTCAAAGTGCTACGAAATAAGCACGCTCAAAGTACCGGAAATCAAAGAGCAATTTAAAATCGAGATCAAGAACAGATTTAGTGTACTTGATAATGAAGACATCAGTATAGAAGAACAATTGTAAAGCTTTTAAAAATCATCTATAAAGGAGTCAAGAATGGATAAGCGCAGAAAGTTGGAAGCTTGTGGATGAAAAAAAAATCAATAAAATTCAGAAAGAGTGAAGGATAAATTTAGAAAGGAACACAATGACACTGACAAACAAGTAAAGAGAAGCACGAGGAAAGAAAAGAGAAAATGGATCGACCAACTAGCAAGAAATGCAGAAATAGCTGCAAGCATTGGAAATATGAAAGGAGCATACGACGTTACAAAAACGCCGTGTAACGAAAAAACAGAGACAAACAAGCCATGGTAAGAGTAAGGGAAAACTGTAGATAAAGGAAAATGAAATTAGAAGTAGATGGTTTGAACACTTCAATGAAATCCTAAACAGAAAAGATCCACCAACACCAGCAGATATTGATATCACTGGAATAGAAGAATTAAACATCGATGTTAACCCATCAACCCTAAGTGAGATGAAGACAGAACTGAAAGAACTCAAGAATGGAAAAGCCCATGGTATAGACAACATTGCCAGCGAACTATTTAAAACTGACACCGACACATCGGCAAAAGAAATCCACCAATTTATTTAGGACGTTTGGACAGCGGAAAAAGTACCAGCAGACTGGAATAGGGGACTGATAGTGAAAATCCCGAAGAAAGGTGACCTAACACTATGTGGCAATCAGAGAGGAATAACCCTCATACCAACAACAAACAAGATTCTGGGGAAGATAATCATCAAACGAATTGCAAAGGAAGTTGACAAACAACTTCGAGAGGAACAAGCTGGGTTCAGAGCTGGAAGAGGAACAACTGAACAGATATTTATTCTTTATCGGAAGCAAACAACAGAATGGAAATTCCAAACCTAACGTACGATTCTGCTTGCGTAGCATATCTGTGAAAAGGTATTCCGGGGCAGCATGTAGCATAGAGAAACACTACGGAATCCCCGATAAGATCACACGATTAGTAAAAAGTTTGTATAACAACAGCCAGTGCACAGTCTTGGCTGGGAATGGAACAACAGAATGGTTTAAAATAAAATCTGGAGTATTTGCAAGGCTACAAAATGTCTGGTTTCCTATCCCTCTTAACTGTAGATTGGATTACGAGACACACAACAGAAAATAACAACACAGGAATAAGATGGAATTTGACATCCAAACTTGAGGACCTGGGCCATGCAGACGACATAGCACTATTTACTAGCAACAGGGATCACTTACAACAAACAACAGATAAACTTGTAGAACACTGAAGCCAATGGACTCTAGATAAATGCAGCAAAGACAAAAGTTATCAGGAGGAACACCAACAACAATCAAGGTATCACAGCAAAAGATCAGGAAATAGAAGAAGTGTCTAGTTATGTACATGTGTATTTAGGTGGAATGGGAAAAAACAACAGGGGAGCAATCAAGACATCCGGAGTAGACTAGGCCTCGCAAAATCTGCATTCTGCAAGTTAGAAACAATATGGAACAATGACCAACTCAGTGGAAGAACAAAAACTTAACTCTTCAAATCCAACGTAGTATCAGTTCTGCTCTATGGAAGCAAAACATGAAAAATGAACAAAGTTGATGAAAGCATATTGGATTCGAAACGAGGTATAACCCGTCGGAAACAGCAGAATGAAACGAGAAGCTAACATCGACAGAAACGAAGGGAATGGATATGGTTTGGCGAGACATGTTCGTAAAGATGGACAGAAACAAGGCATGCACATGAAATATCCCTTACTTGGGACTCCTGAGGCAAAAGAAGAACTGTGGAAAGAAAACGAAATGAGATAGGGTTTAAATCATGGAATGAAGCAACTAAAGTAGTGAAAGATAGATCAAAATGGATCCGGAGGGGACTTGTTCACGGCCCTATTCTCCTCAGGGAGAGAAGGAAATAAATCAAGTAAGTCTATATGCACAACTACATCGTACATATGATGTTCTTACTACTTATCAAGTTTCGTAAAAATCGGATCAGTAGTTTCAGAGGAGTTGCGCTGATAAGGTTATGAGTTTCTTAGTTCAAAGGGGGTAACTCCCACAAAAAATTAGGGGATCAAAATTTTCTGGTTATATGCACAACTAATATCAAGTTTCATAGAAACCGGATATAACGAATCTCGTTTAAAGTCATTTCGCAAATTTTACGGTCGCTATAATGACCTTGTTTGCGATTACAAATTATCACTAAGTCATATGTTGACTGGTTTGTTTCATACCCTTTGTTAGACTGTCATTTTCGTACTAGATTTGACGGCGGGTAACCCCGTTTATTTTGTTTCGACTACGGGCTCACGGCGGGTGTGACCGGTCAGCAGAGGATGCTTACTCCTCCATGGCACCTGATCCTGCCTTCGCTTTTGTCGAAGGTCCGTGTTGCCCTACATACGATTTTGTATGTGGTTTTTTTTGGGACTATGATTACGTTTAATACATTGTTACTTCGCCATTTTATATCAGTTGGGAGGTTATTTATGAAGATTTACAGCAAAGTTCAAAGGGGCATAACTCCCACAAAAATTAGGGGGTCCAAAAATATGCATAACTACATAAGATGTCCTTGCTACATATCGAGTTGATCAGTAGTTTCAGAGGAGTTGCACTGAGAAGGTTATTATGAGGATTTAAGGGGGAATGAGCCATCGTCATAGTGGCTGACTCCAGTTCGAAACATGGATGAAAATATCACTATCAGGGTTATATGTCAATTCATTTCCAATTTAAGGAGGCTCATTACATCATCTCAATTATTTTTATATGACTGAATTTTTTGTGATTTTTCACGGAATAATG
>CAJDSM010034585.1:0-10429 GCA_903981925.1 Ostrea lurida | reverse complement strand
TTTAAAGGGGCATGTACACGTTCTGAGCTAAAAAATGTTTTATATTTAGATTTCCATTTTTGATGTTTGCAATGCTCACTTAGGGTAATTTCTAATGGTAGCAAAAAATTTGAACTACATTTTTTTGAGTTACAAAGTGAATAGACACTTACAATTCTTCACTATGTAAATCAAAGGCTCGAGCCTTGTTTTTGTTTACATAACGATTGCTTACCAGAATATACCATGTTTTAAAACAAAATGAGATGTGAAAATCACTAGGAACTGTTTTAATTGGTGTTAAGAAAGAACTTGTAATATGAAAAAAGTCCGTGCTGTAAACGGAACCTTCCGTATACTAGCCATTCAATGTAGGTAAACAAAAATATGGCTCGAGCCTTTGTTTCATAGTGAAGATTGTAAGTGCTGTATCTCAACTTGTAAACTCAACACTATATGATTTAATTATTTTTGGACAGAACAATTAGAAATACCCCTAAGTAAGCATTGCCACATTAAACATGGAAATCTACAATTTGAACATTTTTAGCTCAACGTGTCCTGCCCCTTTAAAGTTAATCATTTCGCAAATTTTACGGTCGCTATAATGACCTTGTCTTCGATTACAAATTATCAATAAGTTATATGTTGACTGATTTGTTTCATACCCTTTGTTAGACTGCCATTTTCCACTAGTATTTGACGACGGGTAACTCGTTACTTTGTTTCCACTTAGGCGCTCACGGAACAAAGTTTTCCTTTAATTAAAAAGTAGATTATGTAATGTTTTTATCTTACCAAGATGTCTTTTAAATTTTTATCTCCTTCTGAAAAGCTACTATGGGCATAAATTTTCTTTTGAAAGCAGTCTTTTGAGCGCGGTTAAATGATCTCAATTCTTTGTCGATTTTTAAAAAAAATATGAATTTGGAAGTCCTTAGAGTAGTTTACTACAAGGGTAACACGATTATGCTGGCTTCGGCTTTTTCTGTATTTTAGGAGATTAGATCGGTCGAGTTTATCTACTGTAGATTCCTTAATTCCAACACGAAGTACTTTTATTTGCGGGAGTGACTAAAACACGTCAAATCGCGAGAATCGTAAATTCGCGATTGGTTGTGTTAATGAAGAATGTTTCACATGTATTTTAGTGCCATCAACAAATAAATAGCGAACATTTTTATTTCGCGATTGGATAGAGCTCCTCGCGCAGAATTAACGTCGATATAAATTTACGACGCGCTTTAATTAGGAATCTACAGTATGTTGAGAATGATTTTTTTGTACATATAATCTAAATAAACCGGATTGTCTTTAGTTGTTCTATCATCTTTTTTCGGTTGAATCTGGGTAGTTTTCTCTTCTGTTGATACATGATTCTACGCGCCGTAACCAACGGGTAATAGTTTTTAGGTCACCTGAAGTAAACTGAGGTGTACCTATTGCGATTGTGTCTTCGTCCGTCGGTCGTCGCAGGTGTTCGACGTGTCCGTCGTGCGATTAACAACTTTTAACATTTTAATTCCTTTTCTTGATAATCCACTCAGTCCAAATTCTTGGTTCAAATTTAGTATGAACGCATCTTTTGGGACACAGGGGCACATTAATTGTACATTTATCAGGTTCTTGCCCCCTTTGGGCCTTGGGGGTGGGGGCCAACAACTGGCCCCCAAAAGTGACAAATTTCAAAAAATCTTCTTCTTAACAACCGCGCACATGTCCTGAGAGAACCAAATGCATAGTGGCATAGTAGAGCAGTGAAGGCCTTTACCAAAATTGTAAATTTGGGGATCCCAGGGGTAGGGGTTCCTGCCCCGCGTTGACTCCGCAGGGCGGGGCCAACTTGGTACATAGTGTTTATATATAAAACATTTGAAAAGCATGCTCTCTTTTATTGCTATTTGATTATCAAAATGCTGAAACTAAATGGATGTTTTGAATAAATAGAAGCCTTTTATCAAAATTGTTAAATTTCATGATCCTAGGGGTAGGGGTTTTTAGTGTTAGGGTGGGGCCAAAATGGTCATTGATGAAATGTGTTAAGAATGGAACAGTTAATTTAACTTCTTCTTGATAACCACCAGTCGAATTCTTTCAAAATTGGCATGAAGCATCTTTGGAGTCAATTCCACGGGCACAACATACTTGTAAATTTCAGGTCTCTTGCATCCCTTGAATCGAGAATATATATAACCATGCTACATCAACTTTTTAGTTAGTAGTTGGCCTCACTTCAAAAATTCCTCATACGCATGGCATGCTCTTGCGTATCTTAGTAACTGGGAGACATACACAGCATAAGAAGTACATTACTACATAAAAAAGGAAATTGACAATTGCAAAGTTAAAGTCATCACGTTTATCATATAATGTGGTTGTCAATCTGCCATTAGAGTCAATATTAAGTACCATTTCCAGATACGAAGCAGATATGTCAGATTCTGTGTTGTCCTTTATTTCGAGTTCGTCAGGATATATCATATGGGCATGCTGATGAAAATTCTTATTGCTATTTGATAAGACATCATCAATATATCTATATGTAAGGTTAAAGGACACGGCAAGTTTTTTGTTTTTATCCCGTAACAGTTTTTGAACAAATTCTGCTTCGTATAAAAATAAGTCTGCCAATAAGGGGGCACAAGTAGTTCCCATAGGAATACCAACAGAATGTTGGTAGATATGGTCTCCAAAGACCACATACATATTATCGATAAAAAACCCAAGCATCCTCTTGATATCAACTTCAGAGTATGTGTGTGGGCAATCAGAGTGGTTTCTAACAAAATATGCATCTTGTTTCCCAACGACCAGAAACTTGTATTTCCGGGTGCCGTTTTTGTTAAAAAGCAATTATCTGTTATCTGAAAAAGCCTAGATTTTAATTTCTCGTGAGGAATTGTTGTATAAAATATAGAGAAATTATACAGTCAATTTTAGAAAAATTTCGTGAAAGGAGGTTTTTTAAAAGCTCTTTAGAGTTTTGAGAATCTACATCTGATTGACACCACTTCTGGAATATGAAGTGGAACACTATCTCTGAAGTGACTCTTTGACAGCTGTTGGTAGTTTAGAAAGTAAAATGTTTTATCTGCATACCCTATCTAAGTTTTTTGAGAGTGAAATAAGAAATACACATCTATTTTATGTTGACCTTACTGAAAGAAAATACCTGGAGTGTCATTATCACGACATATAAACCCACAGCAAGTGCCCTCCACCAAATCGTACTTCTCACACGGAGGCGCATCACAATAGACGTAGTTACAATTAATCTCTTCTCCATTCTCACACATACACATATGACAGGGGTCGGAGGCATTGGAAGAAAAGGTATCTCCATTCTTTACAATTTGGCCCTTGTGATCTACACAGCTTCCTGTGAGTTGAACAGAAACGTCAAAATTTGCGTGTTTAAAAATTATACATCAGTCTAAGATAAGTTTCGTGTGATCGGATCTTTTCTAACCATTGCGCCGGAGAGGGATCTGAAAACATTTAAAGTCATAGAATTTCATCTTTCAGAGTTGAGACCAATAAAATGACGATTTTCGTAAACATGAAAGCTTTGTTGCATGACAGAGAAGCACGAGGAACAATATATGAAGATGGCGGAGGCCATCAGCGATGATAGAACGCGCCACTGTGCATCAAGGGAATCCCAACATATCTAACTAGAGGAAACTGTCTAAGAACGTACAACAATGAATTACTGCAAGAGGTATTTGATATTTTTATTTCTCTTAAACTTGATATGTCATGGGAGACTTGACAAGTCAACGTAATTATTTGACAAGTAAACACAATTTTCTGCCAACCATGATTATCAGTACTCCCAGAAAATAACTTGTGTTGAAAAGAGACAAGGGTGGAAGATCTGAAATTGGATTTATGCATCATTTATAAACAAAACATTGGCGTAGAGTTAGATCCAAATAATGTGTTGCCGCAGATTACAAAATGGGGTACAAAGTGGACCTAGACCATTCATCGCAAACATATCATATAAAATTCAAATCAGCAGAAATGAAGGTGGGTGATTTTTAAAAAAAATCAAACGAGAAACTCAAAACGTGCTTTCTATGTGACACTGATAAAACAATTCATAACGTCTATAGACGTGATATAAATAATGGTACTGATAAAACTAGATTTATTGTCTATATACAGTATGTAAAAAGCTACATTGATAACTATGGTGGCATATTTCTGCCACCATTTGTCATATAATTATATTGACTTGTCTGTTATTTATATCGGTTTGTCCGATATTATGTCAACTTATCAGATCTTTATGTCCACTTGTCAGAAAATAATCAGCATCACTACTAAGGAACTCGATATCTTGTTATTGATGCTAGTTAATGCCAAATTGAATGTCATCACCTTGCCATCATAATATCTGACAAGTCGACATAATTTTCTGACAAGTCAACATAATCATTTCACAAGTCAATATAATTATTTGGCAAGTCAACACAATTTTCTGACAAGAAAGCATATTTATTAACTTGTTAACTTTTCAGATAGTTATATCGACTTGTCAGGAAAATATGGCACAAACTGGACATGTTTTTATGTTGAATTGGTGACAAGTCGACAAAAAATCTGACAAATCAACATAAAGATCTGACAAGACAACATAAAGATCTGATTATCTGACAAGTGGTGGCAGAAATATGCCACCATAAATAACTTTTTGATATGGATGACAGTATATTATTAAAGTATAAGGGATGTCACTAATTCATACTCTTCCTATCAGAAACAAAATGTGTTTGGGAAACACTGATGCCCCCGGAAAATAATTTAGTACAATAAAATGTTTTACCTGCATACCCTATGTACGTTATTTTGGAGAGAAATAGGAAACACACATAAATTTTATGTTGACCTTACTGAAAGAAAATACCTGGAGTGTCATTATCACGACATATAAACCCACAGCAAGTGCCCTCCACCAAATCGTACTTCTCACACGGAGGCGCATCACAATAGACGTAGTTACAATTAATCTCTTCTCCATTCTCACACATACACATATGACAGGGGTCGGAGGCATTGGAAGAAAAGGTATCTCCATTCTTTACTGTTTCGCCTTTGTGGTTTACACAGCTTCCTGTGAATTGAATAGAAACTTAAAACTTTCCGTATTAAGAAAATATACATCAGTCTAAGATCAGTTGAGCGTGATCGGATCATTTCTAACCATTACGCCGGAGAGGGATCTGACAATATTATTTTCATTTGAAATAAATGACTTCATTTTACCTTTCGCTGTTAAGACCAATCAAATGACAACATTCACCAACATGAAAGTTTTGCTGTATTCCAGGGAAGCATGGAAGATCAATATATGAAGATAGCGGCGAGCATGAGCGGTGTTAAAATGAACCACAAAAAATATATTTTAACAATAATGGATATATAGTATCTAAGATCTTCTTTGCTTTTCCTTTAAAGGGACATGGACATGTCTTGAGTTAAAAAAATCAAGTTTTAGTTTTCCATTTTCAATGTATACAATGCTTAACTAAGGTATTTATAATGGTCAGCAAAAAATTTAACGTCAGTTGTTGAGTTACAAGAGAGATGCAGCACTCACAATTCTTCATAATGTAAAATGCTCATGCCATGTTTTTGTTTATATTGTAATTACCTCATAGAAAATATCATGTATAAAACAGAATTGGATGTGACAACCCTAGATATTGATGATTGTGTCCAGATTGAACTTATAATTTGAAAAATCTGCATTAAAATGTCAACAAAAACATGACACAAGATTTGTCTACATAACAAAGAATTGCGAGTACAGGGTCATAAATGCATAGATGCAATGATGTAAAGGCAAATATAACAAACAGTGAGCAATCTCGTAAGTCCTAAATATAATACAAAAACAAGAGTTGGGAAATCACGGACCCCTGGACACACCAGAGGTGGGATCAGGTGCCGAGGAGAAGTAAGCAGCCCCTGTTGACCGGTCACACCCGCCGTGAGCCCATAGTCTTGATCAGGTAAACGGAACAGTCCGTAGTCAAATCAGTGTGTGAAAAACGGCTTAACAATGGCTATGAAACACATCAGACAGCATTTGACTCAATGATAGGTCAAATTGGTTAACTAAATTGTTACAACGACCATAGAATTTACGAAATGCTGCCTTTAAACGTGATTGTTGAAACCCCTGATTTAACAGGATTTTACTACGTAAAGAAAAAATTGATAAATTCGGACCTAGGCATGCAACTTTAATTTAACACAATTTTAAATTTCACATGGATAGACGCCATTTTTGCTGTATGAACATACAATCCGACCATGCTTCAGTAAAACGATTCCTTATTGGTCCTTGATTCTTTATCAAGGTATTGTTAGTTAACGAATTATTCACGAATCATGAGACTATGGTCAATGACAGGACATCACATGCAACACTGTCAGATTCTTCTTCAGTGTAACGATTGAAGAAGATCCAATTTTGATTAGATTGAGTTTATTGTATCATATTTCGAACTAAACAAAACCGTAATTTGAAAACTTTGAATTCCTGGGTATAGATGCTGTCAGAAGACAGCAATATAGCAACCCATACATACAAAAGTGTTTGCTTTCATATAAACTCTATAGTACGGAACATAAAGCGTACAGTTACCATTTATGATCGATTCTAACCAATTTCTAATGAAAGGTTTAGTAAATAGGACCTTTTATATCAAAGACTTGTTGACATCAGGAAATTTAAGATATGTGTGACCTTGACCTTTATAAAATGACTTAGAAAGATCCTTGTTTCAAGGAACATTTGTAATAAATTAAATCAATTTCTGATTTCAAATTTCTTGTTTAAGAGATATCAACTTGGATAGACACGATGGCAACTGTATGCTTCCCCAAATTTTTTTCAGGATAAGAATTTA
This sequence comes from Ostrea lurida, assembly GCA_903981925.1. Taxonomy (NCBI): domain Eukaryota; kingdom Metazoa; phylum Mollusca; class Bivalvia; order Ostreida; family Ostreidae; genus Ostrea; species Ostrea lurida. The sequence continues at coordinate 3,527 of CAJDSM010034585.1, read as the reverse complement.
CTCAAATATATAGATTTTATAGTATCATCAACATGTATAAAAATCATTTTAAACACTAGAACCATATGCGAGATTTATGGGGACATAGAGGACAAAATTATGAGGGTTTTTTTTAATTGAGAAACCAGAATATTAAGGTGGCGTCTTGTCTTTTGGCAACATAAAAGATCTAATTTTACCATGCATGTTTTGTTTCAAAAGCATACGTTTGAAATTGTTGTTCACCCCAAGTGATATGTGGTAGTAACAGCTGACAAATTTAACCCCATTAGACTCACATAGGTTAGGTGTCTTAATCTTACCCGTTTCTGAAATCTTTTAAATATAATATTTTTAAAAAATAAAGAAATTGCTATATTTGCTGATCGGATGTGGTTCTTAAAAAAATAATTTGGAATTATTTTATGTACACTGCAGCTCTAGTGATTTTTCAATACTTCATTAACCAACATATATGCGTATGAAGACAAAAGACCATGCAACCCGTGCTTTTTTATTATTCCAGGTACCAATTACAGTCCTGGTTAATTCTATACTTACGATTCTATCTCACAGCAAGACATTTCATAGAATGGGCCCTATATCATACACTATCAGAAAAAACACCCACACGGGTAACAAAGTTGATATTCACCTGTGTCTACAGAGTCGTAATCAGGACAGGTGAAACCACAACATGTGCCCTCAATCAGCTTATAGTTTCTACATGGCGGCTCATCACACATAGCCATGGCACAAAACTTTGCAGTTCCATCATTACAGCTACAAATCCAACATGGGTTTGACACATTGGGGGCAAAGTTTGAACCGTCATCAAATAGCTTTCCACTATTATCTTTACAGGACTCTGCAAATACGACATTTACAACATACTTATAATTATGGCAACTTGCATTAACTGTTCAGAAAGGTCAAATCATTTGAAATTAATTACAGAAAAAACAAAACTTTTGACTATTGTCCTCCATTCTGTAGATCTCAAGTAAAACTTTATCAATATATACAATGTAGATGATACTTTTCTTTCATTAATAATCCTACATTTCTCATTCAAATAACACATTTCTACTCTTGATTACAGCCAGTTTATAAACTGACTGTACTCAGGAGCAGAAATTCCAATAAATGAACAAAAACAAGAGGTCCATGGGCCACAATGTTCACTTGAGTGACCATTATTCATCAGTTGTGATTTTGATTTTAGAGAATATTTATCAATTTTTATTCCCATGAAAATTGGAACCCCATATTGTGATATCAACTTAGCCCCAAAGGATCATGACATAACTTAAAATAAATTCACATAACACAAATATGCCTCAACTCCAATATTTCTGTTCTGGTTAAGACAAAGGTCATAAGGTTATAGATCATGAGATTAAATGAAAGCTCTTGCCATATGAATCTATATACAATTAATATGAAAGCTTTCTCCTAAATAATTCAGGATATATATACATTTAATAGGTGAGGTTTTGAAAAAGTAAATCACCGTCAAAAGTTAGAACACAATTGTATCACAATATTTTGTCATAGATAATGTAATGTATACAAAATACGAAAGCCCTATCTTGAATAGTTCCGAAGATGTTTAATAATTTACATTTTCTAATAAGTAGGTTCAACTATATGGTCACAGGGTCAAAGGTCATTGGGAAATAAACGATCAGAACTTTTACTCAGGGTATCATGAAATTGACAATTTACGTAGAAGCCGCTCTGCTCTACATGACTATGTATTTAGTCGGTGTTTGTTTTACATATGTGCTGTTGTAGAGAAGAGTTTTAAAAATTGGTCAATTTTAGGCAGTTTTTCCCCAACCCTAAGGCTTCTGGGTTGCAAGAGTCCTGAAAGTTACAAATAAATTCCCCTTTGTCCCAAATAGTTTGAAAATAATTGGAATGGTAGTTATCAAGAAGTTACAAAATGTTCAATTGGTTAACGTACGAGGCGGCGACAACAGAAGCAAACCAATTGCAACAAGTCGCCTGAATTTACTTATAGGTGAACTGAAAAGTTAGCCCAACTTCAAGGTCAAGGTCATAATTTACAACTTCACAGAATATCAAGATCTTGTCATAAAGAATATATCAACAAAATAAGAAAGCCCTGCCTAAAGTAAATCAAGATATCTTACACAGTACCAATGTTGATGCACCAGATGTGCATTTCGACAAATCATGTTTCTCTAGTGATGCCCATACCGAAATGTTGGAAATCCGAAACATGTAATTAAAAATTTGAAGAGTTGAAAAATGGAGTGCCAAAGACTGGAACCAAATATGTCAAAGCCTGAGGGAGAGAGGTTATATTTTCTAAGGAGTAGGTCAAACCTTGAGTTTAATTAGGGATACAAAGTCAAAAGCTATGATGAGAAAGCAAAGGTTTTGCCATATGAAGTATATATGCAAAATGTGAACGATCAACATTACATAGTTCAGGAAATATTGAATATGTCGATTTGTTTCCATTAAAAGTAGGTCAAACTTCCAAAAGATCACAATAGGTAGCATTGCAACACATGAAATGTCTTGCTGTAAATAATGTACAAACAAAATATGAAAATTCTATATTAGCCTACTACATGTATGTAAACTTAGGATCCCCTATTGTAGCCCCATCCTACATGTACCTCTGGGAAACATACTTTGAACAAACTTAAATCTATTCTATGTAAGGAAGCTTTCATGCAAATTTCAACTTCCCTGATCTATTGGTTATTGATAACATTTTAAAATGACCCAATCCCATTTTTGTACTTTTTCCCCTTTGACGAAGGCATTCCCCATTATTTATACAATCATGAAACCAACTTTACCAATGGATGATTTGCACCATGGTTGGTTGAAATTAACCGAAAAGAGGTCGAATATGTGAAAGTTTACAGACGAACGGACATGTGATCAGAAAAACTCACTAGTTGAGCTACAAATGCATTGAATCTTGAACAATACTATAATTCATTAAATCCAAACACTTAAGCAGAAAACATCTTAAAGGATTTCATTCAGAAAGAAGAAATAAAAAATAGAAATGGTATTTTGACTTACTTGTGCTCCGTCGTTTTCGAGCCAGTATGGGGACAATGGTGGAATGCTCTGTTGTGAATGGGACTTCAGGAAGTAATGTTACATTCTAAAACAATAAGAAATTTCCAAATCATATTAGGAATAGGCAGATATCAAACAAGATTTCCATAGGTTCGATCACCTGAGTATTATATCATCTTAAAGAATCACTAGTCCCCAGGGCTATGAAATCAAGAAAAAATGTCCCGCTGTGAATCTCTTAAATTCTTACATTCAGCAACACATTTAATCACTGACAAATTTGGTCCCAACCTAAAACCAACCCCCTACCCCTAAGATAATAAAATTTACAATTTTGGTAAAGGCCATGCTACATGTATCTGCTAATTCTACATATGGGTTTAGTTTCAATTCAGTATCGATAGCATTAAAGAATATGTTATTTAAATGTTTTACATACAAATATTTAAAGGAGTTTTATCACGAGGTTAAAAATT
>CAJDSM010034584.1:940-14330 GCA_903981925.1 Ostrea lurida | reverse complement strand
GATAATTGAGATAAACATGAGAATATAGATACCATAATTGTGTTAAACATGAGAATATAGATATAATAATTGTGATAAACATGAGAATATAGATATAATAATTGTGATAAACATGAGAATATAGATATAATAATTGTGATAAACATGAGAATATAGATATAATAATTGTGATAAACATGAGAATATAGATATAATAATTGTGATAAACATGAGAATATAGATATAATAATTGTGATAAACATGAGAATATAGATATAATAATTGTGATAAACATGAGAATATAGATATAATAATTGTGATAAACATGAGAATATAGATATAATAATTGTGATAAACATGAGAATATAGATATAATAATTGTGATAAACATGAGAATATAGATATGATAATTGTGATAAGCGTGATAATATAGATATACTAATTGTGATAAACATGAGAATATAGATATAATAATTGAGATAAACATGAGGATATAAATGTAATTGTGATAAACATGAAAATATTGATGATTATAATTGAATGGTGCGTTTGATGCTCTCATGTTAGGGATTGCGAGTCTTGAGATGTTACTGTCAAACGACCCTCCACTGGGAACTTGGATGATTAAAGCCATGTACAATGACAACAAGGAATACTCCAACACTTTTTCTGTGGAGGAATATGGTAAGTTGGACTATGTGTATCATAGCCAATAGCAAACAAAATGTGCTTCCAACTGCCTCTATCGTGATCTAGCTGCACAAAGACTGTTTGAATATAATAGTTGCTTAATGACACGTTAAATGTCAGTTAAATTGAGCTCATTTGTGGGCGACTGGATGCAATTACAGTGAGTAAAGCAAGGTTCATAATGAATGAGAGTATCTACATTTACGTTGCAGTTTTACCCAAGTATGAAGTGACCGTCACACCTCCCCCTTACCTACTGACCACGTCTCAAACCATTGAAGCCAAAGTGTGCGCAAAGTAAGTTTGTTTTTCCCCTGAGAACTACGTGTAGCTCCACATTCATAACTCTCTTGCACAAAAGTGCATACCAAAGAGGGACATTGAAAAAAGCATGTCTGTCCATTGTTTTTTCAACATACTTTAATTGACATATCTGAAAACTCCATATCTCCATCGGTTCCGGTGTTGTAGAGTGAGCCTTCCCCCATAATGGGACTCCCCCCCCAGAAGATTGGCTCTAGAGTGAGCAGGAGAACCCCCGGAGACCCGTCGGAGAAGATTAACCTGTACTCTATACCACATTGTAGAGTCAGCCTTCCCCCATAGCAGGACTTTCCCCTTCATTTATTCTTGGTTAACTACTTATTACTTTATGGAGATTGTTTAGCTAAAACTTTTTCAGCAGGGCATTATATGATTTTGCTTACCGGTAAGTCATTCATTAAACTCAAGAGAAGAAAACGGTTAATTAAACACATTAGAATTAAAAGGACATGGATACGTTTTGAGCTAAATTTTATATATGCATGTTTAATGTTTAAAATGCTTAACCAAGTTATTTCTAATGGTCAGCAAAACTTTCAATGTCAGTTGTTGAGTTACAAGTAAGATACAGCGCTCACAAGTCTTTGTAATGTAAACAAGGCTCGAGCCTTGTTATTATTTACATAACGATTGTTTCACAGGAAATACCATGTTTAAAACAAAATGAGATACGAGAATCACTAGAAACTGTTTAATTGTGTTCAGAATGAATCTGTAATATGAAAAAATCTGCCTTAAACGGAACGTACACTAGCATATTCAATATAGGTAAACAAAAAACAAGGCTCGAGCCTTGTAACTCAACAAAATGACGTTCAAATTTTTGCTGATCATTAGAAATACCCTAAGTGAGCATTGTAATCATCAAAAATGGAAATCTAAACTTTGAACAATTTTAGCTTAAAACGTGTCCACGTCCCTTTAAAGGGATAATATCGCTTGTATTGTAAATTTTTTAAAAAGAATCAAAATGAGTCCAAATGACTCGTACAAGTCATGTTCTTTAAAAAGTAATTTTATTCATTTATCTGTTTTATTTCCAAATCTAAAACGATTACGATTTTTAAATTTTTGGCTTCCTGGACAAAAATTCATATTACTATATATAAAATGGCGAAGTAACAAAGTATCAAACGTAATCACAGTCCCAAAAACACATACAAAGCGAAGGCAGGTTCAGGTGCCATGGAGGAGTAAGCATCCTCTGCTGACCGGTCACACTCGCCGTGAGTCTGTAGTCGAAACAAAGTTACCCGTCGTCAAATCTAGTATGAAAATGACAGTCTAACTTTTATCATTAAGGTCAAAGGTCAACATCACTGTAGATTTATGACATCGTTTTATCATTTCTAGATTCCATTATTCTCTTACCCCCCAGTTCTAAAGTAATACAATGTTTTATTATCAAAATCTGGTCAAGATCACAGAAGTCATATGAACTTGATACTGGTCTGTATACTTTATAATTTCTGAATATCCCATGGTTCTGTTAATCCCAGTTCAAAAAATTACCAATTTTATGGTCAATGTCAGCGGCCAAAGTCGCTGGCGTCACTTGACCTTGATACGGATTTGTAGGCCCTAAAATTCTTTTATTATTTTTGAAGATGTCTCTATCAGATCTGGTTCTTAAGTAATTAATAACAGTATTTATGTTCAATGTCAGAGGTGAGGGTCATGTTACCTTGATTCTATCGTCCTCTGATCATATCTGAAGAACCCAAGTCATGATCAGTCCCAGTTCTAAAGTTATAAATTTTTAGCTCACCTGTGCAGAACGTGAGCTTTTATGATTATTTGTCTTTTATCTGTCTTTGGTTTCGTCATCGTAAACTTTTCACATTTCCATCTTTTTCTCCAAAAACCAAAGGGCAAATTTCAATCAAACTTGGTACTAATCATCCATGGGTGAAGGGCATTGTTCAAATGAAGAGCCCTGCCCACTTCAAAGGCGAGAAAATCATGAAAATCCAAAGTGGGGTGGAGCTATCTTAAATTAAAGAAAGACATGTGGACTAAATTAATCATTTTGTAAATTCTATAGTCGAAATAACGATTTAGTTTGCCAGTATGACCTGCTATTGGGTCAAATGCTTTCTGATGCGTTTCAAAGCAATTGTTAAGCCGTTTTTCATACACTGATATGACTATTACTCCGTTTACTTGATCAAGACAATGGGCTCACGGCGGGTGTGACTGGTTAACAGGGGCTGCTTACTCCTCCTAGGCACCAGGTGTCCGTGCTTGCCCAACAATTGTTTTTGTATCCTATTTGGGACTAACGAGATTGATCACTGTTCGTTATCTTTGCCTTTACATAAATGTCTTCATTTTCGTTCCACATATATGTATCCCCATTTCTTGCATCTAACAGACTTAAATGCGGGCTGTAATGCCAGCTGCCTTCATCACCCGATAAAGCAACTTATTGTTTAAATAAAATACACTGTAAAGATAAATAACACATTGGAGTGTGTAAATATGTATGCAACATTATGACCTTTATTTATACAGGATTGCACAATTAGTTTTACAAACTAGTTTACATTGTGGTCATGTCTTTAACATATATACATGTATAAAACATACATCATACAACATGGGATTATCACAGATAATCTATTAACGAATAAGAACTATATGAACCTCAATAGAGACCATAAACACTTGAGTATTTTTGAGTATCATAATAATGTTTAACGCAACACATGTATAATTACTGTAAAGGTAAACGACACACACTGTATGAATAACACTGTAAACGATACACTGGAATGTAAAACTGTATGGAATGCACTGTATAGATAACGACATAAGCTTGAATGTACATATGACTTGTCAGCAGAGGATGCTTACTCCTCCCTGGCACCTGAACCTGCCTTCGCTTTTGTCGGAGATCCGTGTTGCCCTACACTCGACTTTGTATATGTTTTTGGGATTATGATTACGTTTAACACATTGTTAACTTCGCCAATTTATATGTACACTGTATATATAAACCTGTATAGAACACTGCGAATGTAAACAATACACACTGGAATCTCAATAAATTTTCAGGTATACCTATGGAAAACCAGTGAAAGGCCAGTTAACCGTGACAATCTGTTATAAGCCCAGTTATTTCTACTTCGGACATCGCCATAGTGTCCGCGCCGAGAGGCCATGCAGTGAGAAGCTATTAGAGGTGTGGCAAACTTTAGTATACGTCTGCTCCGAAGGAAAGGGGTATACTGTTTTACCCCTGTCCGTCTGTCATTCTCTCATTTCGTCTATCACACATTTTTCGTAACATAATTCTCAGCATCTATGTATCACAGGCTGTTAATATTTCGCATGAAACTTTATATAGGTGTGGTGGATTGTGGAATGCATTTTCTTAAGCATTTAATTCTTCTTTTTGGATTCGTTGGTGGTATAGACTAGCAGCCTGGCCGTGCCAACAAATGAATACCGCGCGTTACGCGCGTATGATAATTTGTTGGCACGGCCAGGTGCTTTTATACCACCAACGAACATCCAAAAAGAAGAATTTCAATGCTTTAAGTTACATTTCCCTCAATGTAATGTTAGATTTTATTTAGATGTTAGATTTTATTCATTTTTATTCAAAATTTTGGGCCTTTCAAAACTGGTGTGCGTAATAAATGGAAGAGCCGATAATCAGTCGTTGTACTACTATGTAAAATATAGTGCATTTGGATATTACTTATCTTCAAACTATACGTTGAAATTAGGCTGGAAGTCTTCATCCATCTTTTTTTAACTTCATTATTTTCTATTTATTACAAATACATACAAGTACAGATGTATATGTAGTTCCGGTTGTGTATTCATACGCCGTGATTCGGTTTAGAGTGTGTTATAGGAATTTGAATGCTCTTCATTTCCAGTGCATTTCAATGATGAAAAATACACTGAATGTAAATATAGAACTTTGAGTATAGAGCGGGAGTGTCACTAGTGATCAATGACTCACAAATCCCTTGTTTCATATCAAATTACTTTAATATACTATGTTTACCCATGTTACAATCCTTCCACATTTATGTTTTCACTTCTATTTTCATTCAAGTTCGTTATGACCACATACTATGTTTTTGTGATACGTTTAAATAAGATTGAATTATCATGATATGTACAAAATATTGGTAATGAAATATCAATTTGAATGAATTTCATTGATTTGTCCGTTTACTGTTAATGAACAGATTAATGGGTGCACTGTGGTGTCCATGAATTCGTCTGAATTATATCTTAACTCCAAGCGATACAACATTTGGGGGAAGCTGAAAATCAATGCCACTGTGACTGAGGCTGGAACTGGTATGTATGGTGTGCGTCGTTCAGTCCTTTTATCGTGTCCTTTCGATTTACAATAATGATAGCTGTTTGTCCAACCTATTTGAAAAAAAATGAATTATCGATATGATTGTATTAAGGTAGGTACATGTACAAGTTCGGGACATTTTTAAGCCCCTGAAAATTTTGAATGACCATATAGTTCCCGTCTTGTCTTGTCCATTCGTCCTTGTGTCTGTCCATCTATTATGTCTTAAACCTTTCATTAGAAATTGATCATAATTCATCACAAATGTTCCCTGGTACCGGGGACTTTTTGTCCAAGGTAATGTTGGAAAAGTCAGAACATATATCTTATATAAGGAAACAATTCCTTCTTTCAACAATTTTTGAACAGGTATTGATCATATATCATACAAATAAATAACAAGTAAATGGCTTTCAGACAAAGGGTATTCAAGGTCATTTTGTAAAGGTCAAGGGCATAGCAGGTCCAGTATAAAGCAATTTAACAAATTTAAAAAATAATATATGATAACACAGCTAACCACTGTTAAGATATTTTCAGCCATTCACAGTTTTGAAATGGACAGCTGGATCCAATTCTTAAAATGAACTTTGAAAACGTTCTTTCCGTACTAGATTTGACGACGGGTAATCCCGTTTACTTTGTTGCGACTAAGGGCTCACGGCGGGTGTGACCGGTCAGCAGAGGATGCTTACTCCTCCATGGCACCTGGTCCTGCCTTCGCTTTTGTCGGAGATCCATGTTGCCCTACACTCGACTTTGTATATATGTTTTTGGGGGTTTATGATTACGTTTAATACATTGTTAGCTCCGCCAATTTATATTATTAAACATGCATTTATTATCTATAAGAGCTCCATTTTACATTTATGATTATTTATGATTAGGAATCATGTTGTCTGGAGAATCTAGCGGGCCAAGTGTGACAACAGAGTCCTGTAACCTAGAGATCACTGATGACACTGATGGTTTCTTTAAACCAGTTTTCCCTTACCATGGAAAGGTATGGGTTTCTTCATGTTATTTATTACAATCAAAATTAAAACTGAATTAAAATTTATACATCAATAATAAAAAAAAAACCAGCGATATATTCATATATGAAGGGAAACAATTGAAATTTACAGTGGACTATAAGACTTGAATTATATCAATAAATTCTTTAATCCTATAATATGTTAATCAGTATAACATCAGCCAACTGGAAATAAGCTATTACCGGTATGTCTCCCTTCCCAGATGGGGGACATATTATTTTAGTGCGAATTCTTATGCTTCTCATACAAAGTTTGACATAAGTATTTGGTATGTCCGTGTTGCCCTACACTCGATTTTGTATATATGTTTTATGGGACTTTGATTACGTTTAACACATTGTTTACTTCGCAAATTTATACGTACATGTAGCTTTAGAAAATTCTAATATAAGACATATCTTTTAAACTGCATTCACAACTACATTGTATCACATGTCCACTTCATTATAACCCGGGAGTATCACACTTCACAACTCCATTTTGTTAGTCTTTTGACTAGGGACTTTGATATTTATTATGTTGGTATACCATGATAAGACAATGTGTCCACTTCATTTTTAATTACCTTTGATCTTGATCTTTTACGCAAAGGTCAAATAATAGAATGTTTTGGACTTGTTTGATCTATATCATACTTTTCTTGTCTTTTGACCTAGGCCCTTGATATTTTGTATGTTGGTATACCATGATAAAACATGAGTCATCTTCGATGACCTTTAATGAGAAGGTATATTAGTATTTTTTGGCAAATATTTTGTCCGGACCATAACTGTTTTGTCTTTTGAGTTAGGCCATTGATATTTGGTACATGCGCAGTTGTGGGTGTAACATGATGATATGGTGCTGCTTGTACCATTTTGATGACCCTTGACCTTTAACGTTAAGGCCAGATAGTAGACAATTTTTGGCACTATAGATAAAAAAACTACTGGATGTTTTAATGCATCATCAGTAGAACAAGTTTTTAGTTTGAGAAGGCTGTAGTGCCGGATGGTCACGCGATTGATTAGGAGATAAGTGTGACGTACTATCACATGTTTACAACACTGTGATAATCCTTGATACGTACATGGGTGGCAGTCATATGAACTGTGTCTCTTAATTTTTTACTTTAAAGGTGACCCTTAGAAATGTTTTTACAAGCTATGATATATGCAAGGGTCAGTTTTAGTGTGCAAAAAACAATTATTCCTTGTTTGCATTTTAATAGTAATGCTTATTTTGCAATATAAAACCTAGTTGAAAAATCTCAATATGCAGTAAATATATGGGCATGCAGTTGTATTCATTTATTTCTAAAAGTCTCGTGGTGTTTCCAGGTGACAGCGACAAATCCAGATGGAAGTCCAGCACCCGGAAAAACAATCTCCATCAGAGCCCAAAGCTACCAGATGTATCAGTGGCGTCTTGCTCAAAATGTAACAACAGATGCCCAAGGAATCGCCGCATTCAGCATTAAAGATTTACCGAAAAACATCACAACATTTTCCATCGAGGTAAGCCATGATGAGCTGGAAGTTACACAATATTGCCTGATTCATGCTGATACATTTGCAATTTCACCAAAATTTTATTTATTGACTCATTTTAAAATATGCTTCTAATGATTTATAATTTCAGTGTTCATAAATATTTTTAGTATCCTACAAAGTCGAAGGGCGCTTGGCACTGTGTCCATCCATCCGTCTTTTCGTCAGTCCGGCAAAGCAGTTTTCCACACCTTTTCTCCATTCTTGCCATAAAAAGTTTCAAATCAATTTGGAATTTCATTTTGCTCTAATGATTTTTCATTAAGTTATGACCGTTGTATATATAAAAAGAATATGAACTTTCAGTTTTCCGGACTTTTATTATCCCCTCGCAACTACTGTATTTGTGGACAACGCTGCCATGCGTGCGTGCGTGCGTGCGTGTGGTGTGGTGTGTGTGTGTGTGTGTGTGTGTGTGTGTTTAAAGGTCAATGTCATTATCGATTATAGCCTAAAACTCTGAACAAGATAAAAGACACAACATTCATAAGAAATGATCGAACTTTTCCATAAATGTTGCTCATGGAAAGTTGAACCCTATTGATTTTCAAGGTTTAAGGTCAAGGTCATTATTGACTATAGCCTCAAATCTTGTGAACAAATTGTAAGACTTAGATTTTATCTGAGGATCATCAATCCTTTCACAAATGTTGCACATGAAGAGTGGATGAATCTTATTGATTTTCAAGATCAAAGGTAAAAGGTCAAGGCTACTGTTGACAATTGCTTAAAATTCCTGTGAACAAGATAGAATTCTACAGTCATCAGAGAATCACCAAACCTACCACAAATGTTGCCCATGGAGAGAGCCTGCACCCTTTTGATTTTCAAGGCTGAAAGGTCAAGGCCACCATTGACTTTTGACTATCAATGATAAATCTTGTGTTGTGAGGGGATGATATGCTTACGTTGCCTTGTAAATCTTGTTCTGACTGGGTCAGAGAAGCTGGAATTTACATGAGTTCTTCCTTTCATAGTAGAGATTCACTGTTTTTTCTTAGCCTTTTTTATTTATAAGGATATGTTCACTTTCTTACAGGTACTTAAGCATAACAGTTATATTTTTGTATCATATACACTGATGACATTGGTCACATTTATAATTTCTTTTCTCCATTTTTAGTGCACAAAATGCAGTTCATAATGTATAGTTCCTCCTCATACCATGCAATACATTCAGGGGAGGAGTTGTAATTTTGAGCACTTTTGATTGTAGGAGCTAGGTTGGGAAACCGGTTTTTTTCTAGCAAAACAAGTTATGTTGATTATTATGTTTAAGGCAACTGATCAAGACGTTCCATATGAAGACAGCAAACTTTTTCACACACTTGCACCTGCCACTTCTTACAAAAGTGTAACACGATGGTACTCACCATCCGATAGCTATATACAGATTGAAAATGTGATGCAGCCACTGGCATGCGGCAAGGATACTCACTTTGATATACTTTATTCAACTCCAGAAGACACAAGTTATAATTTTTATGTAATGGTAAGTTCCAATGTTTGAATGCCTGTTTCAAAATAATTAAATTCATTCAGTCCAGTCAGTTTTTTTAGATTCAGAGGCGCTTTGTAGATATACATGTTTTTCTTACATTTTGATTTTGCCAGGTCAAATCTAGGGGACGCATAGTTTACACGACAAACAAACAACATCGATTCTCTAAAGAAAATAATGTTCAGATGACTTCCTCTGATTCTGGACAGTATCTAAAAGTACAGAAAGTCCCAACAACCACACCACGTCCTCCAAGTACGTACTTTTTTTATTATCATTTTCATATTATTTGTTAAGTTCTTTCATGCATTCTTTGTTTTGGGATAGCGAGGTGTATACAGTAAAATCTGTCTAGTCCAGCGTGCACAATATTTTTGTCGCAACAAACAGAATAAGAAAACAACAACAACAACAATATGAAATTGTGGATGAAAATAAGGATCATAATCCCAAGTATTGGATTAGGCAGTTTTCATTGTACAATAAATAAAATGGTCATTTAAATCAGCACTTGAACCTTGTTATAATTTGCTTCACAGGGACACGCAAGCCAAGACTTCCTTTACGGCCAAAGTTTATTGTAAGTTTTTCTTTGAATATTTTCAACACACAATTATAGATGCTTGTTCATGTAGCATTTATTTTTATTGCAATTGGCATGTCATCCATTATTTGTTAACAATTGAACATTTTTAACTTCTGCTTGATAAATACTGTTACAATTCTTTTCAAATTTTGCACGAAACGTTTTGGAATAGAAGGTAGATAAATGATCAATTTCAGGGATCCTGCACCCTTTGTGCCCTAGAGGCATGGTAACAATGGCAAATATTGGACAATTTTCAAAACTTTCTTTTCTACAGCTTCACGTCTTTTAGAAAATCTAAATGTATTGTGATGTAGAACAGGGAGGTTTCTACCTAAATAGTAAATTTCATGATCCCTTGGGTAGGGTTCTGATTCCAGAGTGGGGCCAAACTTGGTATATTAAAGGAGTTTTATCACAATTTCTAAGTTTTCTAGATTATGACATATTTACATTCTAATTACTTATCTAAAACACATCACAGTTCAATTAAAGGCAATTAAAGCCGTAATTCATTGTATATACGCCTCAAAGTTAGGGTCCTTACAGTCAATTTTTCGTTAATGAGATAGCGGGTCACGTGGTCACTGTGACGTCATAGGTGTCAAATTCTTAAACAGCTGATCGTAGGATTATCGTGAACGCTCGGAGTTTAACGGTAAATAAATCAACTCTAGAACATGGAGAGAGGAAATTATGACATCGATGAAATACCTTTAGTAATGGACATTCGATCTTACATGTTTGAACCTCTAGCAGTCAATAATAACGAGGAGAATACGCATTCAAGTTGCGACGATAGCGAAGACAATCGCCTTGACTTTCTACATCCCGGTCCGATTCGCTTACTGTCATCTCCCCCTTGGCAGATTTATTCGAGTTTCTAAGCCTTCTTTGACTTCCCAAGACATCCAATCAAATTACACCATTCATATCTGTTCGGTTTGAGTGACGTCTTGTCCTTCAATCCAAGTTTTGATACGCGATTTACGCCTGAAAGATAAAGGTGATATAAGTATGTACACCTAAATAAAAGAAACAACATACAATTGTTCACTCGAGTGTTTCCGTCAAGAGCGATAACTTGCATTGTCCGTTAAATGGCAATTCAGTCGCGACTAAATCTGCCAAGGGGGAGATGACAGTAAGCGAATCGGACACTTGGCTTGCGAAGATGGGTATACCCAGGTATACTCATGTTATCATGATTTCAGTAGAGCATGAGATTTCGTTCATGAAAGTTTAAACAGACTCGATATTTCCTTTGTAGAAACTTAGAAATAGTCGATGTTATAAAAATAAAATCAAAATATGAAACTATTGTTTAATTTGTGATACTCAGCAAGGCATCGGTGTTATACGAATGTACGATATACGGTAACAACAAAAGGAGTATGTTTGAGTGCCGTGCGACGTACATTTAGAGCTCTGTCTGTAAAAAACAAATGCTTTTAAATTGAACATTGTTGCTATGAATTAAGATGGTAACAAGTCAGTCGTTTTACTGCAAAAGACACGTGAAATCAAGGGCGCCGCGCATGCATGTCTGCATAATTTGTTTTTATCTCACTCATAAGATGTGTGAAAAAGCATTTGCCTTGAGGGATATTAAACATCTATCAGTGGCAAAGCACAGTCTTACATGTATATTACAAAAGTATTCTTCGTTAAAACAAAAACGTGCTGTATCACTTTGTTAATTTTTTAGCGCGATGCAAACGGCCCCGTGTACATGCATATGCTTTGTATGAATATTCCGATTTAAAAAAAAATGTTTGGCTGTTTTCAAGATAAATTTGTAATTTAATTATTCACAATATTGTAAATATCACATGTCCTACAAGCTTACGTTTCCGTAGTAATTTTCTTGAGATAGATTTTTAACTTTTACTTAGATGAAAAAGCATGCGATTAATTCTCCGAGTGAAAATTACTCAATTACCGATTTCACTGGGGGTAAAAGTAGTCATATTAAAGCCTATTTGTGGCATAAATAACGAACCCCTTCTCAGACCAAAAGGGATGTTGTGGGAAAATGCGTATTAAAATCATGGCCATGAAAACAAACTAACCAAATCTGCATGTTTTATAAACCATACGAAAAGAAAAGACAATTATATAAATTTCTTTAGTGCTATTTCTAGAACTGTTGAAAGAAAATCAATATGACATTTGAATGTACATATTTTCCAGGCTCAAATTTTTTAAAGCCTATGTACTCACAAACTGATGATTTGGGCGGTCGAAGCCTCCCGTTTGCAAAAAAACGTCCATTTCTTCCTTCTGACCGAGCCCTTTTGGGAATGTAAAAAATTAAAACTCTTTCCCATGTACTTCTGTACACCCACAATGCGTCACAATAACCAGATCTATTCCGTGTTATCCTATTTATCGCAATCTGTTTGCACGGCTCTTTAGGGCGTGATAATTGATCGCTTTCTAAACCAAAAACAAGTGCTTTCTGCCTTCTCGATTGACACCTATGACGTCACAGTATTGGCGCGTAAAATCGCCGATAAAAATATGTTTTATCGGAAATTCAAATTTTGAAAAGCTATATCTTTGAAAATATCGCTTTTTTGACACAAAAGATTGGATGAATGATTTTAAAAGCATACTTTCTTGATTTACAGTAAATACCTGTATCTCGACATGGTTTATCTCGAATACCCCGCTTATGTCGAGTCGATGGCTGGTCCCGGCGGTTTCCCCTATATAAACTGATTTTAAAAACTCCTGATATCTTTCGAACACGGTTATCGAAGAATACCCCGCTTATGTCGAAGTATTTCAAAGTCCCATGCCCTATTTTACCTGGTTATCTCGAAGTGCAGTCAATTTTCCGGTCTGCTTACCATACCCGGCCTACTCAAATACGTTTTCACGCCCGCGACTGTAGAAACTCCATGGTAATTGTCCACGCTTGCCTTTTCCAGGTAGACCTGGGTTGTGATAATTAGTTAAATCAGAGCCTTTCTGTCAACAATCAGCAATTCCTCTCCACACTCCCACTGCTCTGGTGACCGTCCCTCTTCCCCGGAGGAGGCCTTTGATTGACTGAGACAGAGCACGTGTGAAATGGAAATACGGTTTAAGGATTTTCCGTTCGTTAATGGTCTTCAGTGCATAACGAGGATCACCTGGCACTTTTAAAGCCCGCCGCCAATTACCACTACCCAACAGCTAACCAACTGCCAGACATCACGATATCTCATTATAAAGAATATATACCGCGTGGCCGGTCCAAAACACTAAGGATCAAAAATGAGTGTTTGGTGTACAAAGCAATCTGTAATATTTATCTTCCATGGACCAACTAATATCTTCGACGATCAGATGATATTTGACTCCCATTCCCTAATTAATTTATTCTCCATGGAAATAAGCTTTATATTATATGCAGATCACTTTTTTTGC
>CAJDSM010034581.1:7585-18980 GCA_903981925.1 Ostrea lurida | reverse complement strand
AAGAGAGATCAAAAGCTTTTGATTTCCACACGTAATAGATAATTTGTCGGCCCACATTGTGCCGGAAGTAACGACAAAATAGGTAGAATCCACTAAAATGACCCGCCATTACCTGTTTACCCGGTAGGAAGAACAATAGCAGTGTGAACGTCCAGGTAATAACAGGAAATTTGTCTAGCAAAATGGTGTTCTTCCGTAACTAAAAAAGTATTCACGAACATTTCCATCTAATGCAATTCTCACTGACCTCTTTGCAGATATTATCTTTGACCCGCTATATTGAGGTTTATTGGCTCTATGATCTAAAGGGTTTTGTCAGATCGTGTTGGTCGTTGAATATTGGTGCTTGATCTTTAGATGGTTTTGTATGTTCATAAGCATTCGTTGGGCAGCGTCATATCAATGTCAAGCTTCTTGGTTATGTAAGTTTTGTCGTGACTCATGTGCTACTCTTCTAGTTTCAATAGTGTACTCTCGAGTACTGTTCTGGTCTAAAGTTGAAGGTATAAACACTCACGCAGCCAAGTCTTTTAAAAGGTTGGTTAGGACATCTTCGTCCTGCATTAAGTAGCAGCTCATGAAAGATACAACACCATATGCTGCCTGATAATAAACATGGTCGCTTGCTCAAGAAAACAGAGTTTCTAACGGACCAAAAGGTTAAAAGGAATGTAGCATGTTGTGTCCTTGTTGATTTTATGGGGTTGAAATTAGATTAGGCTTAACCCTCGTTTTGTTTTACCAGCTATGATTTCACATATAACATACACCATTTACCAGGTATTATGATTGTTAATGTGCCTCTGTTGCTTTCTGTTTTTATTGGGAATTCGTCGAATCCACAATATTGAATCGATTTCTTAACACTGCGTGAGCATCTGTCGCATGCATAATAGCAGCGTCAATAGATTCTCTTGATTTTTACAGAGGGATCTCCGTTAAGATGAATAACAATAACCAACTGATCATACTCACCGTAACTATCCTTGCTGATGACAGATACACTGCTAAACTTGTATTATTCAATGTAAAAAGGCTCCGGATCTTTTGGGAGTAGAGTGACAACTATGCTCTCAAATGTCTCTATTCCATATGGAATATGCTTATCTATAGCGGAACATGTCTGTTTAAGTCACTTTCACGACTCCATATTGGATAAACAGCGCAGAATTTCATGTTTTTCTGTCAAGATTTTGTAAACATTTTTTACCATATATTTCGAGATGCTCCCGCATCGCTTTTTCAGAGTTGGGTTCTGGTGATACGAACTACATCCGCCCTGGAATGCGATCTTATCTTCAGTTGGTCGCTCCCAATAGTTACTGCTGCCGACGTATCCCAACTGTCAACACTGATACTGGTGTGGGCGGCTGAGGATCATATGGGAGAACCGTTCGCCAGGTGGAGGCAATCTAGTCGATCCAATGAGGGCGCTATCGGCTATCATCAAGTTTCCCAGCATTCACCTTCTCTGGAGAAAAACTACACAGTCTACACAAAACTCGTGGGGACTTCAATACACTTGAAGATAGACAAGTTAAAGAGCAATCTCTTGATACTTGTCCATATTAAGTGAAGGACATTTTTTAAAAAAAAACAATAATAATATAAATAAATAAAATATAAAACAAAATATATATCTCCCAACCCAGCCGTAGCAACGAATGCATCATTCTGTGTTTTAATAGTCCTCCATGAGACCATAGAACAAGTGCTCACCTACACTCAGTATAATGGCGTAGCTCTATAATGAATGAACTTAACCACTAAATCAATGCAACAACTGTCCAGGGAAGCAATCGGAAGCAAACATTTTTGGATGATTTAACCATGAATGTAACGATTCCAGAGGGTTTAGAGGAATACACTAGAAACATAAAGATTATATGAATGAGCTGCAAACTATTTACTTTATAGGAATATAATACTACAAGCTATAGTTGGAAAGTCGGGCAAGAAAAGGTACACTGTAGTCAGCCCACTCTGTAGCAAACAGTATATCCCTTAAAATATAACTGGACTCCTCCGGGAAGGATTACACTTGGGATAGTCGTATCTATTCCCACTCGTGACTAATGTTTAATAACAGTACAGGTCCTGTGACCGAGAGCAGAAGCTAGCTATACTATATTGTTTTCCTTGAGAGTAAAACTTAACAATCCTGATATTAAAAACTTTCTCATAACATTCAGTATTAAAGATATCACAGCCGATTGGTCAAGAGTAGGGGTCGGGTCGTTTACGAAAGGAAGACCGAAATACATCTAGCACAGACTGAACCAACCACATGACTTCGAGCGCTGAATAGAAGCATAAGAAGGCTTTCGTACATTACGGTGGGAACCTTTCACGTTTTAAATGTCTTCATTGCAACTTTTTACAGTAAAGCCCGTGTGTAATTTAAGATAATGCCCTCAGTGTACAATTTTGCATGACTACAACGATTTACATTCAGTTGTGAAAATCCGAGCACACAGCGTTCGTAATGTACATAGCGATCACTGCAACTTGTAAACAAATATGCAATGCAGTTACGTACATATATTCTTTCTATTCTACCCAAGTCATACAGTCAATTGCGTTGCACAGAACATAAGACTTTCTAGCAAACATAAAAAGTTACGACCCTGATAAGATCTATAGTGCAGTACGTCAGTGCACGCAGAGGCTGGTTACGAGTAACCAACCTGAACGCATCTCATTGTATTCGTGGAATGTCTGACTGAACCACTGAAGGTAGTCTTGCGACTGGGATTAATCAGACCTGGTAACACTTTCACATCGTCTGTGTATTCAGCATGACCATCGATTTTTCACACTTGAAGCATGAACAGTTAACAACAAAGGGATTTGTTAATGTATGAGTTAACAAATTTGGCAACATACTACAGTTCTGTAGACATCGGTAGAGCAGCGCTACGTAGGGCGCGATACTGGGATATAGATCCACTAACGCACCCCATAATGAACACGTGAAGACTATACCCTAGACGATCGTCGAGCTAGAGAGAAAAAACACAAGACGTAATATATTACGAAGACCTATGAAGTGATGTTTCGTAATCTCATATACATAACCTATCACTGAAACAGATTATCATTTTTTCATAAAGAGCTACCAAGCAGTGCTTAGACGTTGAACAGACGTAACTGCATCATCGAGATACGCTTGACTGTAACGCAAGAGTCTGATGCGTACGCTAAAAGATCTATGAATTTTTTCTATTCACATGTTAAACACTCCCATCTGGACACACGCAGTAATCTGTGAGCTGTCTCACCCACATCATTAGTTGGAGAAGAATTGACAAGGCGATATGAGCCGGAGTTAGCAATTTAGCATGCTTCAAGAGAAACGAACTATTTCTAAAAACATATCTGGTCTTGTTTGCGGACGATTTAACAGCAGTAGTGTGAGAGGAGATGTCCTCTCACACCTTAACCCCCTCTAGACAGACCTCCAGTTCTGTAACACTCTGTCGAGTAGATGAGTCTCACACAACTTACATACATCGATAATAGCAGATGTTACGCTTTACTTTTGGTATATTGATGCAACGCAACATTGAGATTATAAAATAAAATGATAAAAGATAAATAGAAAATAGCATTGAGAGTAATTCTCTAACTATATATGTTAAGTTTCATGACTATATCTGAATTTAAATTGTTAAACAGTCTACATCTAAAAGTTTGCCTGATATCTATATTATTCTAGAATATCTCTGTTGCCTAGTAGAAATATTTGAGGATCAAATCAATCTTTGGCAAAGTCAGTCTTAGCGAGATGGGGATGAAAATTAAAGAGAGGGATCTCATTGTAAAAATAGCCTGATATCAAACAGTAGAGAGGAGTTACAGTTTTAGAGCTGTAAATAATTAATTATTTGATCTATCTGCTTCTTAAATTTTCTAAGAGAAAATTGATTTGTATCAACCATATGTAGAATAGAGATTCTAGCTTCACCAAGATAAGTAATAGATGTTTTTGTCTCTGTCAAATTTACTATGATACTACATAATGTCACTTGTGATTTGACAAACTAAGGATCTTGTTATACAATTCTGTAGGGGGAGCAAAGATAGGGGAAGGGAGAGAAGGACCGACACCTATGTGCAGGAGGAGGGAAAATGCAGCCTGCCAACTAAAACATACAGGCCGAGATTCCACGACACACAGTCGATTTCCTAATTGAATTAAACGACCTTTTATTCATACAGCGCATCAATACTACTCCTTACCCGTATACGGTATTATCCAGCCAACGCCCTTAGAACTGTGAAAGTTAAAGGGAGGGGAGTATATTTAAAACAGCCGATGAAGGGAACAGCAAAGAATTCAAGGCTGAAATCTGCAATTCCGGATTCGGGAAGTTAAACGAGTCCGAATATCCACACTGCTCAAGGTACGTATGACATCGAGTTGTATAGAGGTGAGAATCAATAATATTTCAAAAGTTTATTTTGTAGCCTATTTCAAACAATCTGGGAAAAACTGATCTTGTAAAGTGCACAAAGTTCATTAATCTTGTATCTAATTACAAGAAAAAATTCGGGAAGTACTCATAATGGGCCCAAAAGAAAACAAGTAAAAAATAACGCGAATAATGGCCAATACAGCGGTCTAAGGCAAAGAACAAATTGAAGTTATGGCTCCGCGACACGAATTCATGTTACAAACTGCAATAATGCTTATATTTGGTAATCAATATAGGATTCTCCAAATCGTCACATGATTAAAGCATTATTGATATTCAATAGTTCTTGACCCTAATATGTTTGGTAAAGGCTTATAAATACACATGGGATGAACACAAATTTTCTTCAAAAACAGAAACCCTTACTTAAAAATGGACATATTTGGATTAAAAATTATGATCTTTTTATTTTGATTTATAACAGGTAAAATTAATGTTCAGCTTCTCACACCTTGAAAACGTGAAATGTGACACGGCTAAAGAAACTGGTCACCGTACGACAAACTCTATGATGTCATCCTAGCGGGCGTGGAGTCATTGCTCACTGATGTGTCGACTACCGTCAAGAACGCAAAAGCGTCCGATGTCAAACATAGCGGAAAGTCTATCACTGTCAGAGCCCTTGTAATCGCCAATGCGCAGCAGAGTACCACGCAATACTGCACAGACAGCACAGAGTCATTCCCTCATATCCTCCCCCCCAATCCCCCTAAAGCTTGTTTGCCGCGGGGTATCATCTTCACTTACCTTGGTGGGATACGATATCGTTCCTGCATAATATAACCCGGTACATACTTCGAGCCGGATTCACGGTCTGAATCCAGTAAATGCGGAATAGATATGCGCTTGCATGAATAATGAGTCACCTGACATGGGCTATGCTACTATGTTGACTCTCACAATCAGTTTCAGGGTTTGCTATACATGAGATTAGTTCAGTTCTACTAATTCTCTTATTTCGGATCTTGTTTAAAAATCTTTTTATTCATGCAAAGAAAATGTTAGGATGCTGAAGCCAAGCCACTTGCATGAACTACCCTTTTTTATGTTCATCTCAGAATAGTCTTTTTATAAGCCATTTGTGACAGTAGCGCTGGCTTTTGAGGCGTCGAGATGCTGGTATGGTTCATTATCATGCAGCGTCTGGGTTTTAAAAGATGTATACGTTGAGTAAGACCTAGAAATTCGAAATGTTAGATAGTTAAAGTAGCTTTTGAACGCCGTATGCAACAAGGCTTGCATCACTGCGCGAAAGACTAACTCTGTTTAAAGGCTGTAATCTGCCTATGTATTCTATACCTATGCCACCCATACTTTTGTTGCCGATGGTGACGTCAGAGCCTCGTTTTGGTAGTCTTGCTATGTGTTTTGTGTTTGAGTAATTTTTGAATAGCACGGTAAGAGAATACCCATTAGATTTTGAGTACGAGGATCTGATAACTCTGATCAAGAAATTTCCTTTTGAATCACAATAAATACGATTTCCAATTGCATTAGACGCTCCTTTAAAATTGTCGGACTGGCGCCCTGTTGTGTTATGGTCTTGATAAATTTATACCCTCTTTTGGAGACAAAATTGAAACAATCGCAATACAAACTGCCACAAAATATCCTTGAGTAGATGGTAATTTAATTCCTTCAGGTTACAGGTAATTGATCTCAGCGATTGTAATTCTTTGCACACGAAATCACACTTAATTAGTTGAATTGGGATATAATAAATGAAATGTCTTTTGAAAATAACAAATCATTCCCTCAAGAAGAGCTAACGGCTACTGTGAACCAAAGCCACAATATGCTTTGTATGTTTCTCGCTGTGTAAATATAACCTATCTACTTGAGACAAATAATATACCTGAACTACGTTATTTGCAAAAGGACATTCGTAATATCAGACCAGAGAAGATTCATAGACAAATTTTAACTTCAAGGGACTCTGGAGAGTCGCGAAACCTGGCGATTGCCTATGACGGCCGTCCGAGTTGAGAATACGAGAGACGTCACTTGTCTTTCCATTCGGAACATGATGCGGCCGCGGTGTCTAGTCATATTTACTCTGTTACAGCACATGTAGCGAAAAGGGGGTGTCACGTATGAAGAAAGTATTCTAGGCCCTATTGACTCCAGGCACTCCAATGCGGGGCCGGTGCTGTTGAGTCAGGTGCGGGGGGGACATTAAGGATATGGAAAATACTTTTGTCGTGCACATGCCCTGTGACACGGGACCTCGGTTTTCTCCGGTCTCAATTCCGAATGCACCGCCCCATCGTGCCTCTACACACCAAGGGGATGCTGGTGACCTATTTAACCCGGACCCCACGGGTTCTTAAGAGGCGACCTGGAATGGGGTGGTCATTCGGATAGACCAAAACCAAGGTCCGTGGTCACGCAGGTGTGGCATCGCACTAAAGAATCCTCCCTGCTCTAACGGCCTGAGTTTGCCGTGAAAGCAGTAGGGCTCTTATTTAATTGATGTAGTATTTGTTCACGCTCCTGGTCCTGAGCCATTGCCACATTTCCTGTGTGACGTCTCATACCGAGATCGCACTAGACATGCGAGAATTAGTGGTTGTCGCGTTTTAGGTTGGGCATCCGTTAAAGTATCGATCACAATTAAATAGGATTACTACCTTAGCATTCAATATGCTCGTTCAATATTCCAACGAATAGAAATAAACGGGAACCACAGTTCTTACGGATGTCTGCTTCGTTACTTGGCATATCTTTATTGTAAATCATTGAACACATTAACGGCTAAATTAACTAACCTCAACTTATGACAAACGGGACGATTTTCAGTTTCTCCATCCATATTTAAAGTAGAATATTCCATCATCACCTGCAATGATGTGTATGTTCTCATCAATACTTATTCCGATACGCAAGAGCTTGTTCTTCATCGTAGATCTAGTTTTTGAATCGAGCAGGCTACCTGTACTGACAAGTTCTTGGTTCAGGGGGTTTCAAACAGTCCGTTTAAAGTTCAGCATTTTCGTAAATAGTCTATGGTCGTTATAATAATTTAGTTTACCAATATGGCCTACCATTCAGTCAATATGCCCTGTTGAGTGTTCAAAGCCATGTGTTAGCCGTTTTTTCACACACTGATTTGACTACAGGATTGTTCCGATTACCTGACAAGACTATGGTCAAAGGCCGGGCTGTGACCCGGTCAACAGGGAATCGCTTACTCCTGCCTAGGCACCTGATCACACTCTCGTGTGTCAGGGGTCCGTGTTTGCCCATTCCTTGTTTTTGTATTCTATTTAGGACTTTAAGAGATTGAATCACGTTCGTTATTTTTGCCTTTACATCACTAAGCGTTGGTACACCCAGCATTGGAGTACTAAGCCGTTTAACTTCACCAAGCCGTGGTACACCAGCACTGTTCCTGTGCATCACCAAGCTATTGGGTCTTCAAGCTGGGATTACACAAGCTGTGGTTTGCACGTAGGAAATCAAGTGGTGCTAAGTAGAAAGTTAGCACTGGAATCGGCGCCACTCAGCTGTAAACCATGTTTTGAATCAGCACATTCCAGGTTGTGCGATCAACTTTGATTTTGTATTTCATCAAGGACAAGACCGGTCACGCACTTCATTGGCCGAACGTTCATTCCACTACCGCAGTTGAAACTGTTATTGATTACTTATTTTTTATCGTACCACTGCCGAGAATATTTCAGCTCTATGTAGACGACACACTGCCGTTGAAGGGCTGCAAATTAGGCCTGTTTCTCGGCACTCGGGGCCCGTTTGAGCAGTTAGGGAATCTTTATCAGTGGCCAACACCTGCTGTGACACGGGACCTCGGTTTTTCCGGTCTCATCGATGACCGCCCCATTCGCCTAGCAAGTGCTTGACCTACTCCGCCCTAGGCATGAAACCCATAGTCGCCCTTAGACAAGCAGGGGTAATGAGCGACATTCTAACCCGGGTCCCACGGGGTTTAGTAACTTTCGAAAGATCTAATTATCCCCCCGCAAACGAAGTTTGGGGGGTATATAGGTTTCACCCGTCCTCCTGTCTGTCCGAATATGTCCGTTTGTCCGCAACTCGCTCCTCAACGACTTCGCAAGGATTTTTATGAAACTTTGTGGAGTGTTAGAAATATATTAATGGAGATGTGCATATTGTCAGGAATTTTATTTTTTGAACAATTTTTGATACAAGATATGAACGTTTTGGACTTGGGCATTTTTCACCAATATACCTATGCATCAGTGCGTTGTCCGCAACTCCTCCTAAACGACTTGCAGGATTTTTTATTGAAAACTTGTGGAGTGTTGAATATATAATGGAGATGTGCATTATTGTCAGGATTTTATTTTGGACATTTTTGTACCAAGATATGAACGTTTTGGAACTTGGGCATTTTTCACCAATATACCTATCATTCAGTGCGTTGTCCGCAACTCCTCCTAAACGACTTGCAGGATTTTTATATGAAACTTTGTGGAGTGTTAGAATATATAATGAGATTGTGCATTTTGTCAGGAATTTTATTTTGGACAATTTTTGTACAAGATATGAACGTTTTGGGCATGGGCATTTTTCACTAATATACCTATGCATCAGTGCGTTGTCCGCAACTCCTCCTAAGCGACTTGCAGGATTTTATGAAACTTTGTGGAGTGTTAGAATATAAATGGAGATGTGCATATTGTCAGGAATTTTATTTTGGACAAATTTTGTACAAGATATGACGTTTTGGACTAGGCATTTTTCACCAATATACCTGCATCAGTGCGTTGTCCGCAACTCCTCCTAAACGACTTGCAGAGATTTTTATGAAACTTGTGGAGTGTTAGAATATATAATGGAGATGTGCTATTGTCAGGAATTTTATTTTTGGACAATTTTGTACAAGATATGAACGTTTTGGACTTAAGGCATTTTTCACCAATATACCTATGCATCAGTGCGTTGTCCGCAACCCTCCTAAACGACTTGCAGGATATTTTATGAAACTTTGTGGAGTGTTAGAATTATAATGGAGATTGTGCATATTGTCCAGGAATTTTATTTTTGGACAATATTTGTCACAGATATGAACGTTTTGGACTTAGGCATTTTTCACCAATGTATGCTTAGTGCATCGTCCACAACTCCTCCTAAGAATTATATACTATATTACCCATTGATGTAGACAACTTTTGTTAATCTGAGAAATCTGTTGTGTTCATTATGTAGTGTGCCCCGCGGGGGGTATTAGTCCCGATAGGACAGTTCTAGTTGATTTGGAAGCACAATTAGGCTATAAGGATGAAACTCTTTGAGAATTATTAGAACTCAACAGAGAAAAGAGAGACCAGCTGAAAGACAACGATTAAAGGATGAGTCAGAGCACCAAAAAGACAAGAACCTAGCGGAGGTACAATGATTAAAATATGAGGCAGATTACCAGGAAAAAAGAGAAACTAGTGGAGCGACAACGATTAAAGGATGATGCAGAGAACCAGCGAATGTGGAAAAAGTCGACCGAGAAAAGATGCAGGAAATTGCTCACCAATATCAGATAGAGATTCTTCATGAGAAGGGAAAGCTAAAAGCAGGTCACAAAGAAGTGAGTATTATTCCTCTATTTCAAAGTCCAGCTTTTGACGACGGAAAAGACGAAATGAACAGTTACTTTACTTGCGAAGATTTGAGAGATATGCTGATTAACAGAAATAGCCGAAAACATGCTGGGCTACTAACCTTAGCGCACTCCTCAAAGGTAAGTCATTAGATGTTTATGCATGATAGTGCTTTAAATATAAAGATGCTCTAGATTATAACAAACTTAATATTGCTCTTCTTAAGCGCTTTGACCCAACGTAAGAGGAAATTCAAATTATGATATCCAGAGACAGGCGAGACTTTTGTTCACATTTTTGAGCAGCTATATTTACAAAGATGGTTGAAAATGGCGAAAGTAACAAACATTTACGGCACTGTTTCACTTGTTTATGTGTAATCAATTTTGCTACTATGCAATCGAGATTTAGCCTAGAGTCCACCAAACATCAAAGAGATGATAGTTCTTCCTGATCAATATCAGGAGGCCAGAATAATGTAAATAATGGCACGGGTGTGAAATGTACAGGTATTCCACAAACATCAAAATCCTCTTGTGAATTTCAGACATAACAGTAGGGCATACGCAACATTCAAAATCCCCATTGTTCCAAAGTCGCAGAGACAATGTTTCACGTGTCAAAAAGTAGTTCACATCGCATTAATGTCGGAGCAAACCAAAAGTTAATGTTACTCACCATCAACGAGAGGATCCGGGTTAGAATAGGTCCTCAGTGCCCCTTGCTTGCCGTTAGAGGCGACTAAATGGACCGGCCCTTCGGATGAGACGGGGAAAATCGAGGTCCCGTGTCACAGGTGGTGTGGCACGATAAAGATCCCTCCCTGCTCAAAGGCCATGAGCGCCGAGCAAAGGCCTAAATTTTGCAGCCCTTCATCAGCAATGGTGACGTCTCCACATGAGTGAAAAATTATCGAGCGGGACGTTAAACAATATACAACCAATCACCATCAACGTAACGAAAATTATGTATGACCTGAAGAACAACTTGAGGTTTTTTTTTCTACATTACCGTCAAACACAACTTTCGATTCACTTGAATGTTATCCAACGTCATAACAGCATGTCAATTTCTGCTGATTTTGTAGAAGAAAAGACAGTCGCAGTGTTGCGAGACACTGCCACACTGGATGCAGTGTTGTGGTACGAAGGAGTAAAACTAACGAGTCAAAACCGTTGAAGAACAAGCTCCAAACATGCACTCTAACGAATCATTCTTTAATCAAAGTACGTACCGGTGGCAATAGTTTTGATACCCCTTATATTACAGGAACTTTTAAAGCATGGTGCATGACTAATCCTGTCTACGATCTGATCATAGGTAAACATTACCTTGTTGGAC
>CAJDSM010034580.1:5558-21860 GCA_903981925.1 Ostrea lurida | reverse complement strand
ATATATCAAGTCATTGTAGAAGAACACATTTTCGAGCAAAATACACTTTTTGGTAATCATTTCTTATGACCTTTAAAAGAATTTGGCAAATGCTTAAATCAAATTGAAAATAAACACAAGAATATTTATGTGTATTTAACAATATACAGTAGACGCACTGTAAAACCATTTACA
Source organism: Ostrea lurida (assembly GCA_903981925.1). Taxonomy (NCBI): domain Eukaryota; kingdom Metazoa; phylum Mollusca; class Bivalvia; order Ostreida; family Ostreidae; genus Ostrea; species Ostrea lurida. The sequence goes on along the minus strand of CAJDSM010034580.1, from coordinate 21,686 downwards.
CTGGTACAATAGGCATGCAGTTTTAGTTGAATACTTATTTTGATCCTTCTTTAGAATATATTGCTAAATCCATTCCAAATACAAAATATGTAGGGTGTCCCCACTACTCAATTACCCTAACCTTTATTCAATTTCGAATGCGTGGTATTAGTGCAAACATGCAATAACACATTTCCCTATACTATTAAAATTATCACTTTCGATAAAATTCTGTGAATTGTTTTTCATAAATACAAATACATCATAAAACTATAGACCTGTCTTTCTCAGACCAGTATTAGTACCATATGCACATCTCTGATATTCTTGCCAATTCAGGGGGGAAAATAGCAGATCAAGAGAGGTCTGATTAGGAGGTAAAGATGCTTAGGTGTGGGTGTGGTCATCGCTTACCTTCCGAAGACTTTGAGACAGATGATGAGGACAGCGACGAAGGGCACATGCCATCTTAGATAAAATTTTGGGAACAAGAAGATAGAAAAATCGTTTCAACGAGGGCCTCCAAGCTAGTAGAGAAAAAATTACGAACATGTAACAGGGTTATCATACTTGGAGAGGCTGGATGTGGCAAGTCCGCCATTGCTCTAAACATTGCATTGAAATATGGGTCTCAGAAGTGGAAAGTTGTGATGGTGAAGGATCTCAAAGACATTGAATCTGCTCCTGTGGAACACAAATCCGTCATCTTCGTGATCAATGATCCAGTGGGAAAAACTGCTTTGGATGAAATATCTTGTAGACTATGGTACTTACAAAAGCATTTGCTGAACCATTATTCCTCGACAGATCGGCAGGCTAAAAGAAAGGCCAAAACTCCAAAAGTAATTGTAACTTGCAGATCGAATCTTACTGATGAAGACATTAATCACCATTTCAAGGAATTTACTCTGATCAATATGGAAAAAGAGAATATTAAATTCACTAAAGAGGAAAAACAAATGATTTTGAAGAAGCATATAGATTGTTCAGGATTTACAGATGCCGACATTAAAGAATTACTGAAAACTGAGAAATCATTTCCTTTAATATCTGAACTGGTTTCTGCCAGTAAAAGCTTCGAAGGAAATATACATGCGTTTTACAGAGAACCTTTTGTAGAAATCAAAAAAGAAATTGCATCTTTAAAAGATATTTCTACAGAAAAATATATGTGTTTGTTTCTACTGAACTTGTGTGGAAATCGATTAAGAGAGGAAAACTTTGAGGAGAAAGAAGACGACTACAATCACATGGAGAGCCACGATGACGGAAAGAATGGGGTAGGCAATAATGACGGGGAAGTGAAAAGGGAAACAATGCGGAAGATAGAGAGAAGTCCAACGAGTATGACGAGGGTACAAAGGACAGTGATGAAAATGACAGCGAGAACGAAGATGACTATGAAAACAACGATAGTGATAATAAAGAACTCGATAAGCAGATGATGAATGACTTATTGAAAGCTTTCAACCTCCCTGAAAACATTTCCAAAAGAGTTCTTTTCGAAAATTTAAATCATTTCAGAGGTCATTACTTTGTGAAACGAGTAAAAATATTTTTCAAATCACAAATGATTCTTTCCTGCTAGCAATGACTCATATATTTTGTTCAAGTTTTCCAGAGCAATTCTTGAAATACTGCCCAAGTACTTTTTTTCGTACTGTGACAACCTCTTCGAATGCTCAGTCGGGCATAATTCCATACGTCCAACTGCAAGATAATTATATCAATTCGTTTGTGGATAGAATTCAGGCTGATATAAAGGCATGTACGTTTTTGGATGTATTTATGAGTCCTTGGATTCGGGATGAGAGAGTCTTATCTAGTCTCCAAATGCGATTCGAAGCAATGTCATATGAAGAGATGCTTCAAATGACTCTAAACTCCAAATTAGATGTTGACCTGAAGATTGCAAAGCTTGGGGTACGAAAACAGCTGGCTGGCTTTTCTCGACTGGATTTGGTTGGACTAAGTAAGGAAGTATCTCCCATAATATTGTCACTTGTATTAAACCTGGACGACCTTTTTCACGCGATGTTCACTTTGATAAAGAAGAATGCACGTGGATCTAAGCACCTGAAGAGTGCCCATCTCATGAGCGCCTGTTGTGTCAATGGACGAGAAGATCTTGCCAAGCTAATTTTAGATATTGCAGATGAAAGGCAAAAATGTTGGAGTAGACAAGAAAATATCTACCCCATGCACATTGCTGCCAACTTCCTCAACACTGACATTTTAAAACTTGTTTTAGATAGTGAACATGACGTGAACATGACTACACGAGCCATGGAATCGCCTTTTTACTTAGCAGCAGCAGCTGGAAGATACAGCCTCCAGAATATCCAATGGACTTTTAAGAGGAGAGTAAGCAATTCCTCTAATAGATACGAGGAATTGATCGAGGAGTATCGTTTGAAGACTCTTATTCTTCTTCGACAGAGAGGAGCAGAAGTAAACACTCATCCAGATGCATTACCATCTGCCCTTGCTTATTCATGTCAAAGAGGATATATAGATACAGTTCAATTTATGATCAAGAATGCTGCAAATACAAAAGACACTAAAGATAAAAAAAATTGGCGCACTCCATTTTGCTTCAGAAGTAGGAAAAATTGAAATTGTTCAGCTGATGTTGCAGAGTGGTGCAGATATCAGTGTCAGTACTGCCAAGTGTTTGACGCCGTTATATCTAGCATCGCTCAATGGACATGCTGATGTAGTGGCTATGTTTCTTTCTAAAGGAACCAAAGACGAATTAAAGAAAAAATCGGGAAATAATCCCTTCTTTGTGGCCTGCAAGCATGGTCATAAAAGCATTGTCCAAATGTTTTTGGAATATGACCCTTTTGTAAATTGCAAATTACCTGATAACACCACTGCTTTATTGACTGCTGTTGATAACGGACACCGGGAAATTGTTGGATTGCTTCTCAAAAACGGCGCTGATGCAAATATTGTTCGAAAAAAGAGTAAAATAAGCCCTCTATATTCAGCGGCCGATTCCGGATACGACGGTATTCTGGAATTATTGCTAAAATGCAGTGCGAGCGTCGACATGGAAACAGTAAATGGAAATATTCCACTGGATATTGCGTCACAAAATGGCCACCATTCAATCGTTCAGACATTACTCGAAAATGGAGCAAATGTCAATCACTACAATTTAGAACGAAAATATCCGTTGTTCTATGCCGCAGAAAATGGTCATTATGAAATACTGATGTTACTTCTCCAGAAGAAAGCAGAGCTGAATGTATGCACAAAGAAAGGAAGAAGTCTCTTAATGCTCATCTTATGGATACAAAAATATAGTTCGCGAACTTCTGAGCCGTGGAGCTAAATGAATCTGATGTCGAGGGCAGTACGGCACTTTATTTGGCTTCCGAAAATGGTCACATTGATATTGCAAAATTGCTGTTAGAAAACAAAGCAGAGGCTAGTTTATGCAATAACATAGGACTTAACTCGCTGTATATTGCATCTAAATTCGGACATCATGTAATCGTTCGAGAACTGTTACGAAAGGATGTCAAATTATGTGACACGTGTTCGGAAAACCCGCTATCAGCAGCGACGTGTTTCGGACATTATAAAACTGTTGAAATTCTTTTGCAAAACGGGGCCAATGTAAACGTACAAAATGACGACGGAGATACTCCTTTAATAACTGCGTGCAAAAAGGGATGGTGCGATATCGTAAAAATTCTTTTGAAGTTTGGAGCTGATGTCAACCTTTGTAATGAGGACGATGAAAACGCTTTACACTGCGCTTGTTTGAAGGGTCATACAGACATTGTTGAAATATTACTCAATCGCGGAATGGATATTAATGGCAATGACAGTTACACACCATTGCAACAAGCTTTATTTGGGGAACATATGACAACTGCTTTGTTTCTGTTAGATCATGGCGCAAATGTAAACATTGTTACCTATGGCACAAGTGCTCTTTATTTGGCATGTGAAGCAAGATTTAAGGAATTAGTGAATATTCTTCTGGAACGAAATGCAGAAGTCAATCCAATAAATACTGATGATTCACCTGCAGATTCTCCTCTGGTGGCTGCCGTCAGAAATGAAAATTTTCAAATAACCAAAGAACTTTTACGTCGTGGGGCTAATATCGTAAAAACGAACAGACTTGGAGACGAAAGTTTGTTGGCGATGGCAATTGAAAACAAAAATCTTGGTATAGTGAAGCTACTCATAGAATATGGCGCTAATGTCAATGAACAAGATAAACATGGAAACACAGCTCTGCATGCAAGCGCTTATCATACAGATAATCTAGATTATATGACAGTTTTACTGAACAACAATGCCAAAACGAATGTCAGGAATTATATTGGAACCACTCCTTTAATGATGGCACTGTACAACAATCCTGAGACGATAGAACGAGTGCAGGCTCTCCTTTCTCACGGGGCTGATGTCAATGCCCGTGATAATTCTGGGTGTTCGCCTCTACACTGTGCTTGTCTATGGCCCGATGAGCATAATGTTGATCCATATCTACTGGAAAATGGCGCTGACATAAACGCACAGGATGAAAAAGGAGAAACTGCACTCTATGTGACATGCTTTCATGGTTTTCTTAAGAATGTAGAGACACTTGTAAAATGCGGAGCAGACATAAATCTGCGCACAAAAGTTGGTCTCCGTCCACTTGACAAAGCCAAGGAAATGGGATACACAAATATCCAAAACTTTCTCACACAAAATATGGACGAGGAGAGAAATAGCGAGGAAAAGAAAACATCTTCCAAATCTGGAAACAGCGGTGTTTCTATTTCACAGAGAGAGGTTGTGGTGGTGAAGAGAAGTGCTTTAGCGCCAGTTCTTCCAAGGAAACGCAACCCTGTAAAACTACCAAAGACGTGGCAACAGAAAAGAATCTAGTACACATCTGTCGTATTCAGTTTGTGATCAATATAGTACAATGAATCGCAATATACAGGTATACACAAGAATGGANATCAATATAGTACAATGAATCGCAATATACATGTATACACAAGAATGGATCTTTTGTGAATAATTTCTCAATTCATGAACAACAATATATTGCCTCCGTTGTTGAGTGTTGCTGAGGGTACATTGTAATTATGCTGAAATGTAACTATGTAGAAATGAATAAATTAAAGTCAATGATACCAATTGTTGCATATTTTTTTCCTTATACTAAAAACATTAAAACTGTTTTTCACAAACCACACTAGATTTTTTTGGATTTTATTTTTAATTCTTTAGATAATCAGATAATCACCCTCGTAAAAAAATAAACTTTGGTTTTATTTATAACAGAAATAGTACGTTGTCAGAAGTAAAGAGGTACTCTCTCTCTCTCTCTCTCTCTCTCTCTCTCTCTCTCTCTCTCTCTCTCTCTCTCTCTCTCTCTCGTTGGTAATTATTTTCGTGTACGCTTGAGTAAGCTGATTAACACAAAATTAATTCCTAAAAGATTAAATCACCTATGAGTAAGTATCTACAGAAAATTTACATTAGAAAAATGGATTTCATACAATTAATGTTTCGTTCATCGAGACCCGAAGTTTTCATCAGCAGTGTGAAATAATTACGAGCCTGCAAAAATCTTCTTTATATCCGCACATGTCTGAGAGAAATTAAATGCATAGTGATGTAGAGCAGGAAGGCCTGGCTACCAAAATTGTAAATTTGGTGATCCATAGGGTACGGGTTCTGACCCCAGGACGGGACCAAACTTGGTACATAAAGTTTATATGTAAAACATTTGAAAAACATCTTCTTTAATGCTATTGATATTAATTTAAAACAAAATGGATATTTGGATGGAATGAGCTTGGAGTTTTCTATTATAATTGTAAATTTCGTGATCCTAGGGGTAGGGGTTTTGCCCGGGGGTGGTGGGAAGGCACTTCATAATTTTATGGGTAGGGACGTGCCGCTGACATCGAAGACCCCCCACCCTTTTCATATATTTCAGATTTGAAAATTGTATACCTTTTCATATAATTTTCTGTTCAAATGGTGACCTTTTCCCATATGACATTCACGGGAAAGGGATGGAGAAAGTGGTCATAAAGTTCCTTTCTATCAACTATTTTGTGTTATCTAATTAAAACCGGACTAACTATGTTTATTTGTGTAAGATGTATCAGAGCTTCATCAGCTGGGTCAAATTAGAAGGCTATTCATATAAGTAAACATTAATGACCTTATCATATATTTCATGTTGATTTCTATACCTTGTCATATATTCTGAATTGGAAAAAGGCTACCTATTCCAGCGGTACCTCCCTATCTATTAGTACATGTATATAGGAAGTGGCCCCCGGAGGGTTTGGTATTAGGGTGGGGCCATCCACATTCCTAGATTGTAGCTTACTTGTACCATTTAACCCCCGGGTTTCAGGCGATAAACTGTGAAATAAATTGTCTATCAAAGTGACGAAGAAACAACCATGCTTTTACATAAGTTCGTATTTCTCCTTCACGATTACCAGTTACGGACTACTACAGTGTATATTTCTTTTTAACTAACGTTTCCTCACAAGTGTACCCGTTAAGATGAAGACGAATTTGGTTACTTCCTTTATTTTGGTCATCCTAAATCAATATTTTGTTGTAATGATACTAAATGAGTTATCTACATTTTGTCCATGTTTGCAGCTTTGTCGTATTAAGATTACCTTTGTATACTGAAGCATACCTACTAGATTCAAGATAGTTTTAAGTTCAGTATTCCAACTAATCAATTGATCAAATCAACTAAACAATCCCCCTCAACAGGAAGAAAAGCTCCCCCGGCTCTGCATTTATTTTAGAGAAAGGGGAATTTGTTTTCTTCCACGTGATATTGTCAAATAAATGAAATAGTGAATTGATGAGGGTTATTTTTAGAACACCTTACTCCGGGGTTTTTTNTTTTAAGTTCAGTATTCCAACTAATCAATTGCTCAAATCAACTAAACAATCCCCCCTCAACAGGAAGAAAAGCTCCCCCGGTTCTGCATCTATTTTAGAGAAAGAGAAATTTGTTTTCTTCCACGTGCATATTGTCAAATTAATGAAATAGTGAATTGATGAAGTTTGTTGTTTGTTTTTGTTTTTTTTTTTTTTTTTTTTTTTTTTTTGTTTTTTTTATTTTGTGTGTTTCTAGCTAACCTTCGGGCCCATAGGCGTAGGACTGTTTTTGAATGGGGGGGCAAACTTCTTGATAATGTGACAAGCAAAGAATAGAAGGGGGAAAGGGGTGGAGGACTAATAGAACACTGAATGTGAAGGGGGGAGGCAAACTTCTAATATAAGTGTCATGAAACGTTTAAATAATATGACAAGCAAATAAAAACAAACTTTTACCACTTTTTCCCCCTGGCTCCTACGCCCATGATCGGGCCAATAATAGTGGTCCAACCCTTATGTGCATGACAAACAACTCATAGATCTTGCGTAGATGCTCGGGTCAACATAAAGTAATACAATGTATCATAACCATTTGTTTTTCATTATTCTCCCCTGAAACAAGTGGAGGGGGTATATCAAAATGCATAAAACACCGTCTCTCCTAATATATCATGTAAGATTCATAGTATTGTTTAGATTAATTAGTTGCAATATAAAATTAGCGATTTGTTAAATGTTTAATTTTGTGTGATTTACCTATGTAAATCCCTACACTGTGTCATTTTAAATCACAAAATAATACAACAAAAACCAATGAGGGGGCGTTCTTAATTCGATACATGGACGCGGGGTAAATATATTCATATTACGTAAAAACGCTGCCCCCATTGGTTTTGTTTTCTTATTGTTGGCTTAACATGAATAATCATTAGAGAAGTTTACTTTTTCTTCAGCCCCCCCCCCCTTCCCCTGATCGTATGAGCCTGTATTAATTTTTTTTTTATCTAATTCCATTTGTGTTTGTAAAGGGCTGATGATGGTTAAAGTATGCGTGGAAAATTCGCGGAAGAAAGTAATTTCAGAAAATAAACACTCTGATGTGCTTTTTTTATATTTCCAGGTGAAACTTTAGAAACCACTTCGTTGATAAGAATAACCAAGAAATACACTTCCGGGAGAACGTAACAATGCTACGTTGGGTGTGGCCATCGCATTCCTTCCGTAGACACGGAGAACAGATGAGGAGGACAGCGACGAAGAATCCATGCCGTCTTGGATGAAGCTGTGGGAAGAGAGAGATAAAAAGTTCGTTTCGACACGGGCCTCCAAATTGGTAGAAGACAAATTGCGAAACTTGTAACAGAGTTATTATACTTGGAGAGGCTGGTGTGGTAAATCTGCCATTGCTCAAACATTGCATTTAAATACAGTTCCCGGAAGTGGGAGATGTGAGGGTTGAAGAATATAAGAGACATTCAATCTGCTCCTGTGAAAAACAAATCTGTTCTCTTCGTAATCAACGATCCGATAGGAAAAGCTGCTTTGGATGAAAAATCTTTGTAGACTATGGTACTTACAGAAGAAATTGCTGAACTGTTATTTTTCTAATAGGCAGGATGAAGCAAAGATCAAAACTCCAAATAATTGTGACTTGCAGGTCGAATTCTTGCTGAGAAATACGCTAAATGCTATTTCAGTCAATTCACAGCCATCAATATAGATGAAGAGCAAATAAAGCTCTGCAAAAAGAAAAAAGAGAAAATTTTAAAAGAAGCATATTGATTGTTCAAGACTTACTGACAGCGATATTCAATGAATTGCTCAAAACTGAAAAAGCATTCCCCTTAATATCTTATATGGTGACTGCCTGCAAAAGCTTTGAAGGGGACTTACAGGCATTTTACAGAGAACCTTTTGAACAAATAAAAAAGGAAATTTTATCTTTAAAAGACAGTTTCAAAAGAAAAGTTTTTTGTGCCTGTTTCTACTAAACACTGAGTGGCAATCGATTAACAGGAGCGATTTTGAAGAAATATCAGACGATTGTGATGAAGTGGAAATAGCGACTGCAATGATGACGGAGAGAATGGGATAGTCAATGATGACAAAGAAGTGAAATGGAAAACAGCGAGAAAACACCAGAAGTTAAAACACAAAGACAGTGTCCAAAAATCGTGACTATGACGTAAACAACAAAGATGATGAAATAAATATGTAAGTTGTTCAACGGCAGTGAATGATGATGACGACGATGGTGTGTGACGAGATGATGATGATGAAATGATGATGAGATGATGATGATTGATGATGATGATGATGATGATGATGATGATGAAAGTGACGACGATGATGATGACGACTACGATGATGATTGTTTCAATGAACAAATGCTTAAGGACGTATTGGAAGCTGTAAACCTTCCAGAAAACTTTTCCAAAAGAGTTCTCTTCGAAAGTTTGAAGTATCTCAGAAGTCATTATTTCGTAAACCGCGTGGATAAAAGTTTTCAAATCACAAACGATTCTTTTCTGCTGGCGTTGACTCACATATTTTGCGCACAATTTCCAGAACTATTCTTGAAATATTGTCCGAGTAATTTTTTTCGTACTTTAACAACCTGTTCGATTGCAAAAGATGCAATCTTTTCAAACGTCCAGTTACAAGATAATTATATCAATTTATTTGTTGATAGAATTCAGGAAGATATAAAGGCTGGTGCATTCTTAGATGTTTTCCTGAGTCCTTGGATTCGGGATGCAAGAGTCCTGTCCAAATTGCAAATACGATTAGAATCATTGTCATATGAGGAGATGATACGGACTACTTTAATGTCAAAATTAGATGATGACCTTAAGATTGCAAAGCCTGAGGTGCGAAAACAATTGGCTGGCTTTTCTCGACTGGATTTGATTGCACTAAGTAAGGAAGTATCTCCCATAATTCTGTCACTTGTATTAAACCTGGACGATCTTTTTCATACAATGTTCACATTGATAAGAAAAAATGCAGAGCATGGAGACAGATTTGAATACTTCAACAATGTTCCTTTGATGGGCGCCTGTTGCATCAATGGACGAGAAGACTTAGCAAGATTAGTCATAGATATTGTAAATGACAGGCATATGTGCTGGAGTCAACAAGAAAATATCTACCCTGTGCACATTGCTGCCAACTTCCTCAACATTGACACTTTAAGCCTTATCTTAGATGAAAAGTGTGATGTTAACATAACTACCCAGAACAAAGAATCGCCTTTTTTCTTGGCATCAGCAGTCGAAAAACACACTCTCCAGAATAAACATTGGACAGACAGTCAGGCAGTTAGCAATTCCGCAAGAAAATTTGAAGAGTTGGTGGAAGAGAAGCGTTTAAAGACTCTTACTCTTCTTCGACAAAAGGGTGCAGATGTAAACAATCATCCGAGTAAATGGCCATCTGCCCTTGCTTTTTCCTGTCAAAAGGAATATATCGATACAGTTCAGTTTTTGATTACGAGTGGTGCAATTGTGAAAGAAACAGACGATGAAAGGCTTAATGCACTACATTTTGCTTCTGAAACAGGGAACATTAAAATTGTTCAGTTGTTGCTGGAGAGTGGTGCAGATCCCAATCTAAGTGCCACGGGTGATCGGACACCATTGTATTTAGCATCCCTGAATGGACACGTTGATATTGTGGAGATGTTTCTTTCTAAAGGAATCACCCAAGAACTAAAAGGGAAATCGAGATACAGTCCCTTCGTCATAGCCTGCAAATATGGTCATATAAAGATTGTTGAAAAGTTTTTAGAACGTGATAGTTGGACAGTACCTGATGTCACTTCCGCTTTGTTAGCTGCTGCTGGTAAAGGACACCAGGAAATTGTTGAATTGCTTTTGAAAAATGGCGCTGATGCAAATTTTGCTGATAATGCAAACAAGATAAGTCCTTTATATTCTGCTGCTGGCTCTGGACATGATGGTGTTCTTAAATTATTGCTGAACAGTAGTGCGAATGTTAACATGGAAACAAAAAATGGATGTACGGCTTTAGATATTGCGTCACAGAATGGCCACTGTTTGAACGTTCAGATGTTACTAGAAAGCGGTGCAAATGTCAATCACTGTACTGTACAAGGAATAACTCCATTATTCTATGCTGCAGAGAATGGTCACTATGAAACAGTGATGTTACTTCTAAAGATGAAAGCAGATGTGAATATTTGTACTAAAAAAGGAAACAGTCCCTTAATCCGAGCTTCCTCTTGTGGATACGAAAATATAGTTTGCGAACTTCTGAGTCATGGAGCTGATGTAAACCAAATTAATGTTGCAGGGGCAACAGCACTTTATTATGCTTCTGAAAATGGTCATACTGACATTGTTAAACGCCTGTTAGCCAACAAAGCAGATGTAAACTTAGGTAGAAAAGATGGGGACACTCCAATGTATATTGCATCTCGATATGGACATCATAAAATTGTTCAAGAGCTGTTGCAATATGATAGCAATATCAATGTTACGAGTTCAAAAAATCCTCTACAAACAGCTACCTATTTCGGACACTATAAAACCGTTGAAATTCTTTTGGAAAACGGAGCAAATGTTAACGTGCAAGATGACGATGGAAACACTCCTTTGATAACTGCGTTGAGAAAGGGATGGAGTGAAATCGTGAAAATTCTTCTGAATTTTGGAGCTGATGTCACACTCTGCAATGAAGATGACGAAAATGCTTTACACTTCGCGTGTTTTAGAGGCAATACAGACGTTGTGAAAATACTGCTCGATCATGGAATGGATATTGATGACAATGATGATGGAAATACTAGCACGCCTCTGCAGAAAGCTCTAGAGGGGGAACGTCTGGTGACTGCTATGTTTTTGTTAAATCGTGGTGCAAATGTGAACATTGTATCATGTGACACATCTGCTCTTTATTTGGCATGCGACATGGGGTTCAAGGAAATAGTTAATATTCTTTTGGAGGCAAATGTAGAGGTCAATCCAAAGAACCCGGACGGATCTTCTGCACCTTCTCCTCTTTATGCTGCGGTCAGGAATGGATATTTTCAAATCACCAAAGAACTTTTACGTCGTGGAGCTAATATCGATACAAAAGGAAATGGTGGGAAAACTTTGCTAATGAGAGCCATTGAGACCGGAAATGCTGGGATAGCAAAGCTTCTTATCGAATATGGATCTAATGTAAATGAACAAGATGAGTACGGAAATACTGCTCTCCATGCAAGCGCTTATTATGCTGATACCCTAGATCCCATGTCAGTTCTCTTGAACAACAATGCCGATCCGAATATCACTAATCGTAATGGAACAACTCCAATGATGATGGCACTGGAGATTCGACCTGAGAAAAGGGATCGAATTCGGGCTCTCGTTGATCATAAAGCTAATATTAATGCTCGAGATAGTTTTGGAAATTTTGCACTGCAGTTGGCTTGTGAATTCCTTGATAAATATAACGTTGTTCCGTATCTACTGGAAAGTGGCGCCGATATCAATGCACGCAATGGAAATGGAGAAACTGCTCTTTATGCAGCATCCTCCATTGGCTGTCTTCAGAATGTGAAAACACTCCTTCGATATGGGGCAGATATTAACCTTTGTTCAAAAACTGGATTCAGTCCGCTTGATATTGCTTCAAAATCAGGAAAAACGCATCTCAAAAGATTTCTTCAGAAAAAAATAAACGAGGGGAAAAACAATACTATTTCTGACTCACAGAAAAAGGTTGTCATGGCTAAACGGAGTGTGACAGCACCTGCACTTCTCAGGAGAAGAAATTTTCCAAAGCTACCAAACGCAATGCGCCTAAAGAGATTTTAGTGATATTCTCTCCTTTTCAAAACTGTGTAACAAACATTGAGCGCTTGCTTGATAAATGATGGGTGATACCATAGAAAGATAGAAGATATTAGACTTGAACATTGAATAAAAAACCTTTCATGTCATAATATGCTCGTGTAACAGGTTTTCCTTTCAACATAAATTACAACAAAAGGTCCATGGGCCACATCGCTCACATGAGTGACCTTAGCCCTGGCTCAGCAGTGGTGATTGTAAAAAGAATTTTCATCAATCTTTATTCCTGTGAAAATATTCACTCCATATTGTTGCCAAAAGGATCACAAAATAACTGAAAATGAATTCATATAACACGAGTATGCCTCAACACCAATTTGACCAACACCACCTTGTTCTTGTAAATCCAAAGGTCACGAGGTCATATATCATGTTATTAAATGAAAAATCTTGCCATAAGAAATTTATATACATATAATGAAAGCTGTGTCTTGAACAGTTCAAGAAATATTGACTGTGTCAAATTGTTTTAGCAATGTCATAATTATCTCTCCTCTGATGGGGGACTGGTACTTCATTTGAATAAACTTGAATCCCCTTCACCCGAAGATGATTTGCACCTAGTTTTCCTTAAAATTGACCCAGTGGTTTGGAGAGAAATTTTTATGCAAACTTTAATTCCTATTGTGGCCCATCCTATCCCCAGGGGGATATGATCTGATCAACATTGGATCTAGTCTACATCAGGAGCTTTAAGTAACATTATACATTTATTGCCTGCTAGGAGGGAGACATGAAAGCTTTGTCCAACCCAGTAATATCATGTCCCCCGAGGGCAACGCTCGAGGGGACATGATATTACTGAGTTGGACCAAAGCTTCATGTCTCCCTCCCAGCAGGGAAATAAATTGTTTATTATACCAATGAAAAAACAAACAATCAAACAAAAAACAACAAGAAAAAAACCCAGCAAAGTGTATAATTTAGATTTTTTTTTCTTTTTTAGATATTTATTTTATTCAATGTAGATTATAAATTGTATGCAATTTCACTTATCAACAACTGTCAAACAATACTTTATAGTATCAATAACAGTAACAGCTTGAAAATAACTCTTTTAAGAAAAAACACGAGGCTCTCCGAGGGATGCAGTACACGACGTCCCGAGGCACACCGAGGGAGGGGTACATGAAGTTTTGTCACCCCGATCACATTATCTGCTCAACCAATCGTATTTCAATAATCGTTGTGTCTATCCTTTGAGGTATAATAATATTTCTTCTAGTCTAATGGTTCTTAAACAAACAATTTTTAAAGATTTTGCCTATATATTCACATGTAAAACTTTGATACCCTATTGTAGCCCCCATCGTACATGTACCCTCGGGGGTCATGACTTGAACAAACTTGAATCGCCACTGTATCAGGAAGCTTTCATATATAATTTTCAGCTTTTCTGGCCCAGTGGTTCTTGAGAAGATTTTAAAAGATTTTCCCTATAAATTTACATGTAAAACTTGGATCCCCTAATGTGGCCCCACCGTACCCCTGGGGATTATGATTTGAACAAACTTGAATCTCGACTATATCAGGAAGCTTTCATATAAATCTTAGCTTTTTGGCCCAGTGGTTCTTGAGAAGATATTAAAGGCTTTCCTTATATATTCACATGTAAAACTTTGATCCCCTTTTTGGCCCCATCGTACCCCCGGGTCATGATTTGATAAACTTAAATCTCCACTCTATCAAAAAGCTTTCATATAAATATCAGTTTTCTGGCCCAGTGATTCTTGAGGGGGAAGAGTTTTAAATGACACCATCCTATCTTTACATTTCCGTGATTATATCCCCTTTGAAGGAGGTCAGGTCCTTCATTTGAATAAACTTGAATTCCCGTTATCCAAGGATGATTTGTACCAAGCTTGGTTGAATTTAGCCCAGTGGTTCTGGAGAAGAAGATGAAAATGTGAAAAGTTTGCAACGATAACGACGACAGAGAACGGACACATTTTGATCAGAAAAGCTCACTTGAGCCTTCGGCTGTAGGCTGTAGGTTTAAGGTCTAAACAATTTATTCGTATCAGTGATGGAACTGTAATATCAAATAGAATAAGGAAAAGATAAAATAGCCCTGAAATATAATAAAACAACAATATAGCATGAATCTATTAATCAAAGCCTATACAGTACTAAACGATATTCATCTCACTGATTTCCATCAAGGTACGTTTATTCAGCGAAGGGAGATAACTCTTAAATACTGTATAACGTCATTCGGCAAACCTCGGCTGATTCCGTAGCCTACATCAGGGCTGCGTTCAAGATCGTAGCGGCTAGCCTAGGCTAGAAATCTAGGTATCTTAAACGCACTGTATGAATTAACGCTTGTTTTTGCTACGTCAGGGCTAGCCTAGCATGCCGTTCAAGATCGTAGCGCTACCGAGCCCTACGTAGCCGCTACGATCTTGAACGCAGCCCAGATACGAATCTTCCGAGGTTTGCCGAGTGTGTATAACGTACCCTTCTATGGGAAGAAGCTTCCCTCAGAAAATACAGCTAGGACAATAATCTAGATCTCTTGCACATGTAGGAATTGCTCTACAATTCAATAAAGTACCATGTATGTAAAAATCACTATTTACATGTAATAATTATACTAAAATATGAAGTTGCTCATTTCGAACAAAGTCATCAAATACTTTTGACAAATATAAAATCTACGTAAACTGATTTATATCCAATGGGAACGAATTGTGCTCCTTTATTAACTGACCTATTTTTATATTCTTATAAGGCAGAATTCATTCAAAGCTTCTACATGAAAAGAAAAAATCTCTAGCGGTGGCCTTTAATTCGACATTTCGATATATTGACGACGTTTTATCTATCAATAATAATTATTTTCATTCATATGTCGATTCAATATATCCCAGCGAACTTGAAAAAAAGGACACCACAGAGTGTTCCATGTCTGCTTCTTACTTTGATGTTTTATTGAACATTGACATTAACTGCAGGCTAACTACTCAACTTTATGACAAATGGGACGATTTCAGCTTCTCCATCGTCAACTTCCCATATTTATGTAGCAATATTCCATCATCACCTGCATATGGTGTGTATGTCTCTCAACTTATTCGATATGCAAGAGCTTGTTCTGTGTATGATCAGTGTTTGAATCGAGGCAGGCTACTTAAAAACAAGTTGTTGTTGCAGGATTTCAATAGTTACCCAGTCTTTGCCACTACATTGTTCACTTTCATAAAGTTTTACTTTCATGTTTCGGATTTCCAACATTTCGGTTTGAGCATCACTGAAGAGACATAATTTGTCGAAATGCGCATCTGGTGCATCAAAATTGGTACCGTATATGATTTATATTATGACCTCTGGGTCGAGGCCTCTGCTGGTGGACTGTTAGTCCCCGAGGGTCTCTACAACCCAGTTGCTATGTACTTACTAG